>WSYH01001905.1:89241-102379 GCA_036426205.1 Ascaphus truei
CTCCTCTCTCTGCCGCTACCGAACAGTTTCTACTCCCCCCTCTCTTGATTTTCCCTCCTTTGAGGTTCACACAGTCCAGATCTTCTCTCCTCTCCCGGTCCATGTGGCGGTCATCTATCGCCCACCTTCCTCTACTCATCCCCCTTCTGCATTTCTCTCTCACTTTGAATCCTGGCTCTCTTTCTTTCTCTCCTAAGACTTCCCTGTTCTTCTCCTTGGGGACTTCAATTGCCACATTGATGACCCCTCTCTCCCTTGGGCTTCCCGCTTTCTTTCTCTAACCTCTTCTTTTTGCCTTCAACAGTGGACGGAAGCCAGCACCCACAAGGATGGACACTACCTAGACCTGGTTTTCACTAAAAACTTCTCTCTCTCCGACTACTCCATCTCCCCTTTTCCTCTCTCTGACCATCACCTCATCTCATTTTCTCTCTCTCGCTTCTCTCCATCTCCACCTCGCCCTCGTTTTTGCAGAAACCTGCGCTCTATTAACTACCAGCTCTTGATTCCACTTTACGCTCCTCCCTCTCCTCTCTCAGTTCTGCTACAGACCCTGACAACCTGGTCAGGAACTACAACTTTGCCTTATCTTCCTCTCTTGATCTTCATGCCCCGCTTTCTCTCTGCCGTCCTCGCCCTTCTAACCCCAGACCCTGGCTAAACTCCCACACACGCATGCTGCGTTCCTCCACTCGTTCCTCTGAACGCCTCTGGAGGAAATCTCATACTCTCGCAGACTTCCTTCACTACAAATTTATGCTATCCTGTTTCAACTCTGCCCTCTCTCAAGCTAAACAAACCTACTTTTCATCACTAATCAACACACACAAGTCTAACCCACGCCGTCTCTTTTCTGTCTTTGACTCTACTCAGACCACCCTCAGCTGCCTCCTCTTCTTCCTCCATCTCACCTCAGGACTTTGCTGACCTTTTTAAGGAAAAGGTGGAGTCCATACGGCAGAACATCCCATCTGTTGCCTCCTCCCATCCCACAATGCTTCCCAACTCTCCCCCTGCCTTTCTTGACTCTTTTTCCGCTATCTCGGAGGAGGATGTGTCACTGCTGATCTCCTCTTCTCCCTCTACCACTTGCCCCGTTGATCCCATTCCCTCCCATCTCCTAAAACCTCTTGCTCCTTCTATAATCCCTACGCTCACACAGATCTTTAACTCTGGTACCTTTCCATCATCCTTCAAGCATGCAACAGTCATACCATTACTCAAAAACAGCAAGCTTGACCCTACCTGTCCTTCTAACTATCGACCTGTCTCCCTCCTGCCTTTTGCCTCCAAACTCCTTGAACGTCTTGTATTCTCTCGATTGCTACACTTTCTCAACACCTATTCTGTCCTAGACCCTCTACAATCTGGCTTCCGCACTGCTCACTCTACTGAAACAGCCCTCACTAAAATAACTGACGACCTCCACGCTGCCAAAGACAGAGGTCATTACACTCTGCTCATATTACTCGACCTCTCTGCAGCATTCAACACCGTGGACCACCCTCTTCTCCTTCACATTCTCCATACTCTTGGTATTCGGAACAAAGCTTTATCCTGGATCTCCTCTTACCTCTCCCATCGTACCTTCAGTGTCTCTTTTGCTAACACCTCCTCCTCCTCTATTGATCTCTGTGGGGGTACCCCAGGGCTCTGTCCTGGGACCCCTTCTCTTTTCTCTCTACACACTCTCTCTAGGTGACCTAATCACATCTTTTGGGTTTAAATATCACCTCTATGCTGACGACACACAAATTTACCTTTCAACCCCTGACCTTACACCTGCTATACAGACCAAAGTTTCTGAATGCCTCTCTGGAATATCATCCTGGATGGCCATCCGCCGACTGAAACTTAACATGGCAAAAACAGAGCTCCTTATACTTCCTCCCAAACCTGACCTTCCACATTGCTATTGGAAATACGATCATTCACCCAGTAGCCCACGCACGCTGCCTAGGGGTTACACTTGATTCCTCACTCTCATTCTCCTCTCATATTCAAAACGTTTCTAAAACTTGTCGCTTTTTCCTCCGCAATATCACAAAGATATGCCCTTTCCTCTGTTACTCAACTGCTAAAACTCTGACTCAGGCCCTCATTCTCTCACGTCTCGATTACTGCAACCTCCTGCTGTCCGGCCTTCCTATCTCTCACCTGTCTCCCCTACAATCTATCCTAAAAACTGCTGCCAGAATCACTCTACTCTTTCCTAAATCTGTCTCCGCATCTCCTCTCCTGAAATCCCTCTCCTGGCTTCCGATC
The DNA here is from genome assembly GCA_036426205.1 of Ascaphus truei. Lineage (NCBI taxonomy): Eukaryota > Metazoa > Chordata > Amphibia > Anura > Ascaphidae > Ascaphus > Ascaphus truei. The sequence continues at coordinate 91,507 of WSYH01001905.1, forward strand.
AAATCCCGTATCTCACACTCAATTCTTCTGCTCACTTTTAAAGCTTTACATTCTTCTGCCCCTCCTTACATCTCAGCCCTAATTTCTCGCTATGCACCATCCCGACTCTTGCATTCTTCTCAAGGATGTCTTCTTTCTACCCCCTTTGTATCTAAAGCTCTCTCCCACCTTAAACCTTTCTCACTTTCTGCCCCACACCTCTGGAATGCCCTTCCCCTCAATACCAAACTAGACCCCTTGCTATCCACCTTTAAGACTCACCTTAAGACACATCTGCTTAAAGAAGCATTTGAGTAGCACTGGAAAATCATGGACACATGACACATAAAGCTTGGCCCCCTGCAGACGCACTTACTAGTATTCCCTCCTACTGTCTCTGTACGTTCTCCCTACCTACCAATTAGATTGTAAGCTCCTCGGAGCAGGGACTCCTTCCTTAATGTTACTTTTACAGTATGTCTGAAGCACTTATTCCCATGATCTGTTATTTATATTATTTGTTATTTATATGATATGTATTACTACTGTGAAGCGCTATGTACATTTATGGCGCTTTATAAATAAAGACATACAATACAATACATTACCATCGCCTGGAGGTGGGAAAAGCGGAGACGGCATTTAGTGCAGCGCGTGATCTGCGTGTGCTCCTAGACGGAAGGCTGGCATACGCGAGATGTGCTGCAGGAGGCAGTGGAAGCGGGATACCGATCGCTGGTTGGGGTAAGCGGGGCCACGCCGAGTGCACCGCGGCTCAAGGATCCTTACAGTAATAAATTGGAAGTATAATAAGCTGTGAAGGAAGAATAGGAATTATATCAATATTTACCAAGATAGAATGGAGATCATGGAGTTAACAGTAATAGATAAGTGTGTTTTTTGTGGTTTTGTTTTTTTCCAGCTTGGTTAAAATTGGTTAAAATTCTGCAACTGCCAGAACAGACCAATATTTTTAGCATTGTCTGAATCATTTAATTCATTTTGATTTCCTGGATTCTTTTGCAACCTTTAATAGTGGATGGATTTATCTGTTGGGAGGGACAAATTCCTTTCTGCTCAAAGTGCTGTTTTAAAACAAATGTCCTATAACAAACTTCAGACTGTACAGCAATAATCATTTTTTTTATAATAGGACTGTACATTTATGAAATTATGTTGTGTCAGTTTTATCCAGTTTATTAAAGACATAAAACCAGACACCCTGTCCAATTAACAAATACCACTTGGTGAGTTTTGGGATATAAGCTTTCATGAACACACAGTACATCTGCCAAGTATAATACACCCTAAGGGCATTAAGGAATGTGCTGATGATATCAAAACCCTCAGAATATCAGTCATCTCCATACATGTAGGTCTAAGCATTGTGGAAGAAATAAGGTTTAAGCCATGTGGATTTTATTTGTAGTTATACAGTAGTTTATAAAGCTTTACGATGAGCTTTGGTAAATGAAGGCTAATGAATAATTTAGCATCAAAGTGAAAATTATTTAGTCTTCAGTCCAAGTCAGATCTCTGTTAAAAAATAATTTGGGGTATAATATATATATGTGTGCTCATTTGCATGTCATTTCCCAGAATCCTTTGCTGCAGTGGAAGTGCTGTATGCTTGGTGATAATGGGGAAAGGCGGGGTTGCAGACCTGCCTAAGACATGCAGATGAGCATACAGCTATATTTACATATTTGCTTTCCTGTGGAGGGTTTTTGTCACTTTTTTTACTCACCATAACTTAACTCAGTATTATGTTTTTTTTATATATATACTGCACCGACACACTTTATTCGAGCAAATACCCAGTATGTACCTGGCAGATACCTGGAATGCGCCGCTCCTCACCTCTGACAAGCCCCGTTGCGTTTGCCTTCCCAGCCTGGGTTCATGCCTGGCTGATGGGCGGCTGATCTGTTAAATGATAATGATTAGGATTTAATAGGCTGCAATGCTTTGCGTGTCTACCAGATGGCATAAATTCATGAATTGTAATGCAGTATATATATATATACTGTGCAGTATTGCAGCCAGCGGGAATAAAATGCTTCAATCCCTGCCTGGAAAATACCTCAATGCACTCGGGCAGAAAACAGTCACAAACCTCTATACACCCGGGTATACCCGAATTCGTGGGACTAGCCGAGCTCGAATAAAGTGTGTCGCCAGTGTATATATATATATACAGCTAAACCCCGTTATAACGCGCCTCGTTATACCGCGATTCGGTTATAACGCGGTTTTCCCGTGGCTCCCGTTTAAAAAAAAAAAAAAAAAAAAGGTCACAGCTTTGAGCACAGCCAGGGTTAAAATGCATAGCCAGAAAATATATATATATATATATGAACAGAAGAGAAAAGAAGCCCATGAAATAAGCACTCTGGTATACCGTTGGCAATATCAAAATTACAGGATAAAAGATAGCACAGAAATTTAAAAACAAGGCATAGATCTCCTGTGCGTAAATCAAAACAGTATGCTGACTACAGCGCCCGTCAGGTCCCTAAGGAACACTGAAAGAAACCAGGGAGTAAATTGCAAATATCCCTAGTTTAAATACAGAAAACAGTGCTACTCTGTGGCAGATGACAGGTTACTGAGAGTGAACCACCCATATATAAAGGATGTGGAAAAGTTGGAACCAGAATCACACATGAATATAAAGGGGGTCATGCACTAAGCTCCGTTAAGTCACTTTTAGAGCGCAAAGTGCTCTTAGAACGTGATGTTGCGCTGAACTTGATGCACTAAGCAACGCAAACAGGCACTTTTCGCTCTAAAACTGACTTTTTTTCAGGAATTTTTTCTAAGTCCAACTTTGCTCGTTCGTTACCCTGTTTGCGTTAAATTCTGCCCTTAAGCGGGATGCATTAAGCAACGCAACCTTAGCGTATGCGAAAGTTGCGTTGATCAGAACACGTCAGCTCGAGGTAGACGCAAAAAAAGCTTTTCATACCAGCAAGAGTTGGGATGGAGTTCCCACGCTCTGATTGGCTACCGTACTATGTGTCGACGGACATCTTTGTTTTGATGACTTCATCTTAAAGGCAATTGAAACTCAGCCATTCTGATTGGCTGGCGTCATTGCCTTTAAATGACGTCATCATTTTTTTTTTTTCCGGGCAAATCACATGTTTTTCTCGGCCCAATCAGGACCGTGGGAAACATTTGACCAAAATTTGATGTCATAGGCCTATAAAAGCCTATGTCGCCTCATTTTGAAGCCAGACGCCGAGGAGGGAACACCTCCCTCCTAAGAAGATAAGAAGGGAGTGGCAGAAGAAGATGGAAGAAGACGGAATAAGACGGAGAAGACCCCAAAGAAGAAAAGAAGACCCCAAGACAGACAGGAAGGATTATAAATAGAAGAAAGAAGACACCGTTATGGATTGTAAGGGTTTTTTATTTTATGGTTACCTGTGGATTGGTTCCAGTGCTTCCGGGTCGCCTGGATTTCGGTGAGTGGGCATCTAATGGTAAGTAAACAAAAGAAAAGTGTATTATTTTTACTTTTACAGATTTTTTTGATTTTTGATTCATGTCTTTTATTTTTTCAGTCCCATTTAATGCCCGTGAATGTATCTATGTACTACCTATGGATATAATACATTCACGGACACTGAATGGGTGTATTCTATGTGATTTTTGTATGTAAATGCATTGTTTTTTATGCTTTATTATTGCCCCTGTATGTTCTGTATATCTATCTATATGGATAAACATACAGGGATAATAATTTATTGTTTTGCTAATGTTTATGTTCTTTTCATGTATGGCTAATGTATTTATCAGCTTTATTTTGTCATTGGTGTGAATAATGTAATTTGTATTTAGTTACAGGTTATTTTTAATGGCTTATTTCTGGTAGTTAGATTAGAATGATTGTGGTTACTTTCAATTAGAATTCTTTTGGCAATGGTTTGGCTTTAGGAATTGAAAAGGGAATTGTATAATTGATTTGTATTGTATTGTAATTGATTTAGGAAATTGATTAATTAATTGATGGTAAATGTATTGATATTGCTTAGTTTCTATTTGGTTTTCATGATGGCATTGGTGGTTAGGGGATATTGTTCATAGTGTATTTTATTGTTACATATATTTTGCATAGTGTTACATGATGCACAGATTAATTGCATCATGTACACACTCCATGCAATTGTGTGACATTTCATATACATTTGTGTAGCTGCTGGTTTGTTGGTTTATATTTACAATCGATGCTGGATTTATTGTAACATGCAATGTGGTGATTTTAAGATTAAAAATTCATGTTTTGATTTATGCATGTTTTATGTGTTTCATAATGGGCAAATAATCTATTATCCATATCTGGATAATATTTATTTTGCACATTATTGTACTGTATGTGTTGGGGGGGGGATTGATGTATTGAATGTATAGGTCCGGTTTATTTTTTTACATACAGGGTTGGTTCCTTTTGGTTGCGAGAGACCTCTGGAGACCACCTGAGGTCTCCTCGGGCTTCTCACGGGTAGCAGGCTGGCGTGTCCACGGGGGACACCTGCAGGGAAGAACCGGTGGCCACACATCTGTGGGGGCCCTGCAGACCCATAGGGACCACCCGTGGGTCCCCAGACCCCTGTGGGAACCACCCGAGGCCCCTCAGACCCCTGTGGGTCTGACCCAGGGCCCACCAGACATCCGCGGGCCTACTGTGGAGACCCCATTGTGGCCCACGGTGACCCGCAAAGACCACCTGGTGGACCATGGTACCTGGCGGGACCCACCAACAGGCCTCCAGACCCTGTGTGAAACATGATGCTGGTAACCTGTAGGTCTGTGAGGTGATCCGTCAGGCCCACTGGGGACTCCCGTGGGGCTGGGGTATGAACCCTGTATGTAAAATAATAAATCATGTATTTATGGGGGGGCACAGGGGGTGGGTTATGTATTTAATAAATAGAATGATGTTTATTGTGGGGCTGTGTATTGTTTTTATTGTGGGTACTGGGGATGAGGGAGGGGGTATTTTCCCCAAGGGTATGTGGGTAGGCCTCCCTTGTGGGTAGTGGGTGAGGGTGGTTAGGCCTCACGGGGTGGGGGGTTAGTGGGGGAGGGTATGTAGGCCTCCCGAGTGGTGGTTGAGGGTGGGTTAACCCCTTAATGACTGTAGCGGTTAATAACCGCTATGGTGATTAAGGGGTTAGGGGACATTACATTGGATGTTTTTATTCTTGTGTATGTTTTGCAGCATCGGTATGTGTTAGGTCTTATTATCAACTGTTTTTTGTAATTTTGGCGCGAAAATCCCCCTCTTTAAATAGTGCATATTATTCTGCCTACCCCACCACTCCCAGTTGAAGGCTTTGGTGCCGAAACACGTTGGAGTGGGTCAAGTGGGCAGGATCCCCTGGTCTCTCCCCCTCTTGGGATACGTAAATATTTCCATCAATGCTGCTGCCTCATGGTTGCCCTGTTATTTTTTCATATGTGTGCTAGATGTGTGTGTGCTGTGAAGCTATACACACCTCAGGACTGTGGTTCATTTAATTTGGATCTATCTACTTGCTTACTGTCTCCTCAACAGGACTGTTTTTTGCATTGCCATTTTGTTTATCTCTGGTATCAAACCCATTAGGTTATAATACCTATGACATCTCTGAAGAGACTTTATATTCATGTGTGATTCTGGTTCCAACTTTTCCACATCCTTTATATATGGGTGGTTCACTCTCAGTAACCTGTCATCTGCCACAGAGTAGCACTGTTTTCTGTATTTAAACTAGGGATATTTGCAATTTACTCCCTGGTTTCTTTCAGTGTTCCTAAGGGACCTGACGGGCGCTGTAGTCGCGCTGTAGTCAGCATACTGTTTTGATTTACGCACAGGGGATCAATACCTTATTTTTAAATTTCTGTGCTATCTTTTTTTTTTTTTTTTTTTTTTTTTTAAATGTTTTTATTAGGCAGTTAGTTAATACAACATTCTCAACAGATATCAAAGCCTAACAATTTTCCAAAACATCTTTTTTTTTGGGGGGCGGGGGGGTAAAAGAGTGGCAACCGAAGTTGTCAGAGAAAGAGGGGAGTGCCTTCTTAGAGGGGAGGCAGAGGGGGGGTGGTGTGGGTGGTGAGGGGGTGTGAGGGAGGGGGGGAGGTGGGGAATGGGGGGGGAGGGGTTTTGTCGACCCACTTGGCTGTTGAAGTTTTGCTGATGAGAGTCGTTTGAGTGTTCCCTTATGGAGGGGGGGTGGGCCTCAGACCCACCTGGGTTGGTTGGTGCGCTCTGGTAAATTGGAACCAGGATTCCCAGATACCCTCAAAGGCCGGAGTTTTTTGTCTAATGTGGGCAGTGAGTCGCTCCATGGTCATCACTTCCCCAACTCTTTTCTTAATCGTGTTTAGCGCTGGAGTGGTTGTTTTCCTCCAGGAGGCCGCAATACAACATCTCGCCGCAGTGAGAATGAAGGATATTAATTTCCTGGTGGGTCGAACAATATTCGACATAGGTGCGGCCAACAGGAAGGTCAGTGGTTCAATAGGAACTTCTAGGTCGGTGACCTCTTTTATCAGAATTTGGACCTTGGCCCAGTATTTCACAATTTCTGGACAGGTCCACCAGATGTGGGCCATGTCCCCTCTATTACCACAGCCTCTCCAACATTGGTCTGATGCCAGAGGGTAGATCTGGATTAATCGTGCTGGGGTAAGATACCAGCCAAACATGATCTTATAAATGTTTTCCTTGATTGTGGTGCAAAGGGAAGTTTCTGAGGCTGCCTGCCAGATTTCCTCCCAAGTCTCTCTTTCTATATCGACGTTAAGGTCAGCTGACCATCGCAGCATGTAGTCGTGCTGTGTGGGGGACGTTGAGCGCATTAAGATGTTGTATATGTCCGAGATAAGTCCCTTCTGGTAGGACTTGTCCTCACACAGGAGCTCAAACGTCGTGAGAGTGGGGTATTCTGGATGAGGGCATGTAGCTCTGACAAAGTTTCTAATTTGTAGGTATTTAAAGGTGTCCAATTCTGTGATTTTAAATTTGTTCCTCAGTTCTTGGTGGCTCAGGAGCTTCCCTAGGCTCAGTACGTCGGCAATCGCCTCTATACCCCGTGTGTGGGAGTGGGCGAACAGTTTAGATCCGCATCCTGGGGGGAATTTGGGGTTATTAACGAGGGGGGTGAGTTGTGAGCTTGTGGAGGAGAGGTTAAATTTATGTTTGCATCTGGACCAGGTGTCCCACGTGAAACGTGAGGCCTGTAGTTTCAGGTTGTGTAAATGACCATCACCTCTGTTCAGGCTCCAGAGGGAGGCTTGCAGAGAAGGCAATTTGGCACATCGAGTTTCCATTCCCACCCAGCAACATCGGGTCGGGTCTGAGTTCCACATTACTACCTGCCTGAGCTGAGCGGCTAGATAGTATTTGTATAGATCCGGTACCCCCAACCCTCCTCTGGATCTAGTGGTCATCAGGACTGATCTGGCGACTCTGGGTCTCTTGCCCTGCCAAATGAAGTGGAGTAGTCTATTCTGTATAAATTTTAGATCGGCGGCCGGGACCTGGATTGGGAGGGTCTGGAATAGGTAAAGCATTCTTGGGAGTATATTCATTTTGGTAGAGATCATCCTCCCGATCCATGAGATCTGATAACCTTCCCACCGATCTAGATCTTTTTTGATCTGGTCCCATAGTTTCGGGTAATTATCCCTATATAGGTCCCGATAGTGTCTAGATACATTAATTCCCAGATATTTAATGCATGAGGGACACCATCGGTAGCTAAAATTTAGTTTAAGAAGTTTGACTACGGGGTCGGGGAGACTAAGATTTAGGGCCTCTGATTTGTCGCTGTTTATTTTATACCCTGAAACCTTTCCAAACTCCGTCAGTTCCATCTGGAGGTTGGGGAGGGAAGTTAGGGGTTTGGTCAAGGTCAGGATAATGTCGTCAGCGAATAGGGAAATTTTGTATTGTTCAGTGGCAATGGGGATACCTTGGATGTTCGGGTTTTGTCTTATTTTAGACGCCAGAGGTTCAATCGTGAGAGCGAAAAGGAGAGGGGAGAGGGGGCAACCCTGTCGGGTACCATTTCTAATGTGGATTTGTGCCGGTCCTCCGCCAGATAGTTTAACTGAGGCGGATGGATTTTGGTAGAGCGCTTGGACACCCATAAGGAAGGAGTCCCTGAATCCGAATTTTTTTAATGTTTGATTTAGGAATAGCCAGTCAATTCTGTCAAAAGCCTCCTCTGCATCCAAACTTAATAGCATAGCTTGTGAGTCTGTGAGATGGGCATGGTCGACTAAGTTAATGATTTTACGGGTATTGTCTGAGGCCTGGCGGCCCAAGACAAACCCGACCTGGTCCATGTGTACTAGTCTCGGGAGGATTGGATTAAGTCTGTTCGCCAGTATTTTACTGTATAGTTTTAGATCATTGTTCAACAGTGAGATTGGTCTATAGCTACCACATTGTGTGGGGTCCTTCCCTTCTTTGAGAATTATAGCCAGATTGGCGGACGACATCGAGGATGGGATAGGACTTCCTTCCAGAAATGAGTTGAACAATTGTAGTAGGTGGGTGGACAGGATGGGGAGGAACTTCTTGTAATAGGCATTCGTGAAACCATCAGGGCCCAGTGCTTTAGAGATTTTGGAGGCCTTAACGGCCCTTTCTAATTCTTCCGCCGTTATTGTGGCGTTCAGGAGAAGGTTTTCCTCCTCTGTTAGTGAGGGGAGGTCGCATTCAGCTAGATAGTCAATGGCAGCCGATAGCTCCTTCGGGTCTGGGCTAGCAGAGTGAGCCCTTAGGTTGTATAATTTAGAATAAAATTTAGTAAATTCCTCTGCAATTTTTTTTTCGTTATATAGAAGCTCACCAGCACTATTCCGGATCGCCGTTATTTGAGATCTTTTTTGTATGCCTCTCAGCTTGCTAGCAAGAAGTCTGTCGGCCTTGTTCCCTTTATCATAATACCTCTGACCCGTCCATTTAAGACCTTTCTCAACATTGTCCATTTGAATTATTCTTAAGTCGCTTCTGGCGGAAGTCAACTGTTTATAAATTTTCCGGGAGGGGTTATTTTTGTGTTGTTGTTCTAGGCTGATTATTTTGTCTGTTAGCTCTTTGGTTTGTTTGAGTTTAGTTTTTTTCCGATGGGAGGCAATCGAGATGAAATGTCCTCTGATTGTCGCCTTATGGGCTTCCCACAGGTTTGCTGGAGAGGCGACAGTGCCTATATTTATCCGGAAATATTCCTTAAGGGATTTTTTGAGCTCCCGTACTGTCTCCGAGTGATTCAGTAAGGAGTCGTTAAGTCTCCAGCAATATGAGGTTGTTTTCACGAATGGAATGGACAGGGTCATGGTGATAGGAGCGTGATCTGACCACGTAATTGGGCCAATATCGGTGTCTAAGGCGGCTTCTAGGATGTTCTTGGTAGCAAGGAAATAGTCTATACGGGAGTATGTCTGGTGAGGGGCCGAGTAAAAGGTATAATCCCTTTGCCCCTGATGCTGTGTTCTCCATATGTCCAAAAGTGAGAAGTCCCCCATAATGTCCTTAAATTTTTTCCCCAGTCTTTGTGACTGGGTGGAGTGTTGTCGCCCTGGGAGGCTCGATTTATCTTCTTTGGGGTTGAGAGCCATGTTTAGATCGCCTGCAATTAGTAGCGAAGATAAGTATTGGGGGTCAATTTCATCCAGAACTGTTTTTAAGAAATCTGTCTGGTTCTCGTTTGGGGCATATAGGTTAATAAGGGCGATTGCCGAGCCTGAGAGCGAACCGTAGACCACAATAAATCTTCCCTCTGGATCTGCCTGGATTTTAGTTAGATTAAATGGGGTACCCTGACGAATCAGAATGGCAACCCCTCTGCGTTTACTACTGTATGAAGAGAAGTAGCTCAACGGATACGCATGCTGGAATGTTTTGGGCGGTTCCTGAGACGTGAAGTGTGTCTCCTGGAGGAAAACAACATCGCCCCCCAACCTCTTAATTTCCTGTAGGGCCAGGCGTCTTTTTTTGTTATTGTGGAGGCCCTTGACGTTTAGGGAAACAAACCTTAGATCTTTTTGGTGGGACATTCTAGTTGGTATTAGCGTTTGCTGTGCGTAAACTCTGAGTTGCAGTGATAGCTGAACAGCCAAATGGGGCGGGAGGTAGGGTGGGAGAGGATCCGCTGGGATAGGGTCAGCGGGGGTAAGAAGGAAGGAAGGTAGACCCTATTGGGGTCTGGAAAGTTTGAAACCGGTCTGACTTACAGGCCGGTTAGGGTGGTATAAGACCCTAGGGGGCGGGTCCGACGACAGTCTCCAGTGAAGGTGGGCCGAGGAGAGACCCTTAGCTATTGGGAGTTACCGCCGACTCATCTGACTCATGTGTGTCCCAGGTGGTTGGACTATTTTCCTGCGTGTGCTTTGTGGAGGATTGGAGGAGGGGGGGAGGGGGTAAGCGCTGGGTGGCCCCATACTGAGGGTGGGCGGTAGGGGAGGGGAGTGAATGGGTGGGGGGGGGAGGGTTCAGGGGTAGGCGGGAAAAGGGTCAGTTCATGGGTAGAATCCGCATAGTGTGCATCCAACCTCTACGCTGCATATCAGGTGAATATTATGTGTACGTTACCAGATTGGTTAGGTGTGTACAGGGTGGAAATGAACCTGTGATCTCTTGGGCACTCCTGGGGCGGTGAGGTTCGGGCGTGTCTCCTCCGGGGAGTGTTCCTTTGGGGAGAAAAGAAGGGGGGCGGAGGGGGGGAGGGATGGAGGAAGGATGGGAGGAGGGGGGGGTGAAGGGGAAAAAAAAAAGGAGGGGGGGAGGACAGTTCGGGCATTTATCCTGCTTATTTTCCATCATAGACATTATACCTCTTAGTAGGCGAACAGTATATTTACAGATCTAGACAGTTTGGTTATATACAGT
>WSYH01018851.1:0-10700 GCA_036426205.1 Ascaphus truei
GCAATTGGGGATATCCTTGGGTCATTGCAGGTGCATTACTGCTTGTTAATCAGGCACGTTGGGAGGTTTCTTCCTTTTTGGGGGGAATGTCTTGTCCAGGTTTTTAAACTGTCTAGGATCAAATAAAGTTACAATATCATTTTTCCACTAGTGGGGTCCCCGAGCATTTCTTAGATCACCGCTTGCAGTGCTCCGGCTTCTTTTCTTATCTGTTATTTGTTATTCTGCGTGGACGCGTACCTACGGGGACAGACCAACCCTCACGGTATACTCCAGCTGCACTAATTATATCACACCACTACCAGCAGCGTAATCAGGGTCCTCCAGCACCGGAGATCCCAAAAAGGACGAACACAGGAGGTCAGCGTATATATCTGCCCTTCCTTCAGTGTGCCCAGGATAGGTGCGCTCTATTTGAGGAGCTTTTGCAGTTCCTAATCTCCACTAAGCTAACATCAACATGATTGTATTTGATACACATTGAGCTGCATGCAGCCACACCTCACTCTCTCTAGAGCAGGGGTGTGCAAACGTTTGGCCCTGCGCCCCCCTCCGTGCTCATCCCCAGTGCCCCCGGTATCTGGCGTCAAATGATGCCGAGGTGTCATGTGACGTCACTTGACGGTCGTCCAAAGCCGTCGGAGAGAAGGTGAGGTGAATTGTGAGTTACAGAGGCCTCGCCCGCTCCACGGCATTTAATTTAAATGCGTTGGGGAAGAGCACAGGACCTGTATAACTGCCACGCCCCCCCAAAAAAATTCTTGTGCCGCCCCAGTTTGCTCTAGAGCATAGGACAGTTTTTACTACATCTTACAACCCACAATGAGCCACAAGGGAAATATTTACTAAGCCGTGCCGAAAGGTGTCTTATGGAGTTAAGAATGGGCCTCAAGATAACCAATGTGGATCAATGTAATGTTTGAAGGTCGAGGACCTTCAATACAAAGGACTCGGGCGATCCCTTAAGGTTGGAGGAAAGGAAATTTCACCAGCAACAAAGGAAAGGGTTCTTTACAGTAAGGGCAGTAACAATGTGGAATTCATTACCCATGGAGACTGTGATGGCAGATACAATAGATTTGTTCAAAAAAAAGGTTGGACATCTTTTTAGATGGGAAAGGTATACAGTGATATACCAAATAAGTAAACATGGGAAGGATGTTGATCCAGGGATTCATCCGATTGCCAATTCTTGGAGTCAGAAAGGAATTAATTTTCCGCTTAATGGGGATTTTTGTTTGCCTTCCTCTGGATCAATAAGTAAGTATAGATATAGGATAAAGTATCTGTTGTCTAAACTTAGCATAGGTTGAACTTAATGGACCTATGTCTTTTTTCAACCTCATCTACTATGTAACTATGTAACTATGTATGAGGAAGATAAAATGGCTTGCACAAGGTGACAAGAAGTTGGCACTCACCTCAGTATGGTTTTCCATTGACCGTATCATTAGCAATTGGCCTAATTTCATTTATAAGAATGAAAACACAAAATGAATTACTCATAACTATGGTCATGAACGGTTCAGATATGAGCATTCAACATATAATATTCCAAGTGACCTCATTATATTCCAAGGAGGGTGTTTGTCACCCATCAGTCACCGCAGGACAATAGCACAAGCAATGCAGCTTTCAACAAGTACTGTGGATGGTTTACGGCATGTGGTAAGAGAATAACTACATGGCACACCGGAATAAACTGATATGAAGTGACACCTCCCTTTAACGGTCACAATTATTACTACAGTGTCCCAGAGGGACATTACCACGTTGCGGACAAGTTCTGCACGAGTTCCGCACCTTTTCCCAAACAGGTAGGTTATCATTTTAATGCCAAAGGGGCTGGCAAAGCATTTGTGCCGATCCTAATGAAGTCAATAACATTACTGGAAATATACCCATTATTAATCCTCTCTATTATGGCATAAGGCTGTGAATGAGGAGGGGGATCTCCCTTATTGCCCTTCCAAATATCCCTTGTTGGAGCTTTGACATGTTGGTCCTGTGGATGCAGATGGCAGGCAGATGGTAAAGACCTTCAAGTTGTCTGTATTATTCTGTATACATATACATCTATGCGTACCCATACCCTATAGCAGAATAGACATCCCTTAAAATTCCTCCGTTTGAAAGAATGTGGAAGCAGCATGCTACAAAAGGCATTATCACCCCATGTTAAAAGCCGCTTATTGCCCGATAGGTTTGACACACTTTATATATGCTTAACTATGCGTTATAATGCTGTTCAACACACACACACACACACACACACACACACACACACACACACACACACACACACACACACACACACACACACTTTTTGATTAGGCAAACATCTAGACATATCTACAAAGAGAGATTGAGCAACATTTTCTTCCAGAGACCTACAGCCCAAACTAATCATCTTCCAACTAATATTATTTATATATACATGTGTAGTGGTTTTCTATAGAATTCATATATTTTTAATAACACTGCATAAATACATCATCATCTTATCCAACATAGAAACCCCAATTTGAGGGCTGTATTCCTACAAGACCACTTAGTAATACAGTATAGCCCGGAAGGAACATATGCACCTACACACATGACACATAGGTGGCGCTGTTGCTTTTATATCTGTTGCCATTCTGCATTTTGAATGGAATAAAAGGTATGTGCTGTATGGGGTCATCAAGCACTTAGGGCCTCATGCAGAGAGCAGCGCTATGCAGAATTGGAGAGGGGGAAAAATTTTACCTTTTTTGGAGAGTTTTTATGTCCATATGCAGAAAGGGCAGAAAACTGCCTTTCTGCATATGGAGAGTTTCAACCAGCGCTATTAGCGCTGTTGAAACTACTGGGGAAAAAATCGCGTTTTTTTTTTTTTGTCCTGTTGTTCTTGTGCGCTTTTGATGAGTTTTATTATGCTTTTTAATGTGTTTACTGCCGGCAGTAGTCGGAGCGATCAGGTTAAGCTGCCATCCCTGTTCCTGCCGCGCATGCGCCTCGACAACTGTTCCTTTTTAACTGTGCTAACTGTGTCTCTCCACAGTTATAACTCTCATCTCCTTTTACTGTCCTAATCTTAACTGTCTCAAACAGCTAAAGGGGCAGAACTCCTAACGTAGGGCCTGTCCCTGAAGCAACCACAAACTGGGGCAATGGTAACAGTTATCTGGGGCCTATGGGGTAAACTGGCCTAGTGCAAGGGGCTACTGCTCCCCTGCACCCTCACTCACCCAGATCCCTGCTCCAACTGCCACTTTTCAAAAAACTGTCTTAACTGTCATCTCTCACAGCTTCACTGGTTGCCTAGCAACATGTAACTGCAGCCTCTCTTAACTGTCCCTATTCGAAACTGCCAGCACGAGCTCCCTTGCACTGAAAAGGCCTTAATTGCAAATGCAGCCGCCCTATTGACTAAGCCGCAGCATGTGACATTCCCCTGAGGCTCATGGGACTTGTAGTCCCTGTCTTGAGCCTTTCCCTATTAGCCGCCCTCGAGGGGTCCTATTGCGCTTGCGCGAGTCCTGCGCACGCGCAATCAACTACAAAATGGCGGCACCCTGCAAAGGGAGCCGCCGGAGCCTCCGGCAACCGCTCGCCCTATGGGCCGCAACTGTCGCGCACCTGATTGCTTCCCCCCCGGCAGCACCGCACCTCTTGCGCATGCGCGAAGCTCCATAATGGCCACCGCGCATGCTATCCGTTCTGCACATGCGTGGCCAATCGTAACATGGCCGCCGTGAGTCGTCCCGCGCATCTGCGCATACACGAGCCCTACGCGCGTGTGCACGCATAAGAAACATTCCAGCGCCCTGCATAGGGCGCCGCCGGAAAGCCCGTCGCCACCCGAAACAGCCCCCCAAACCAGCGGAGGTAAGGGGGGGGAAACGGAGGACCGGGGAGCCAGAGGGGACCTGGCTACACATACATTTTGGGGGTTTGCAGCTGTAATAAAAGAAAAAATGCCTTTATATTTTGCACTATGTTAATTAGACAGGAAGAGGAGCAGCAACAGTAGATATTGATTTAAATATGGTTCTAATTACCTCAGATCTTATGTTTCCACTTGAGTGAAGTAGCTTTTTCTACATTTAAATTCAATACTGTATGTGCATCTATACAATCTACACTACACACTGATAAGTGATTAGCTAAGTTTCTGATCCCTCCGTTCTCCTATAATCGATCGCTGAAGATTCGGCTCCGGGTTCTCTAAATACATGGGCCCTCTTCTGCTGCACTGATGGCTAAAGATCTGTGAGGAGGATCATGTGACCAGGCAGGTATTTGATTCCATTGGTTCACTGCTAGAGAGGGCAGGGCTCAAAAAGGTGATGCTGTTTCAGAAGGAGAAGAGGATGTGACTTTGTAAATGGTTGCTATAGGAACAAAAATGCTTGCTACATTAGAATACATTATAAATGTCTTTAAAATTGTTTATTTTTGAAGTGAAACTTCTTTAGCGGCACCTACCACACAAACATTTCCCTGGCAGTAAATTGCCTTGAAGGTGACGGAAGTACAGTCCTGGAAGTGACATCACTGCGGGCAGAAGAGGCCATCAGTGACGCCATCTCCCACCAATCACCGGAGAGGAGGGGGCTCGAACGCACGCACGCGCATCACACAGGTGGTAGCAAGCGCATGCGCAGAAGAGGAGGTTGGAAACCGTGCCGCGCATGCGCAGAAGCCCCTATTGATCTTCCCATCTGCATGTAACGATGTGGCCGGCGTGTGCAGGCACGGCTGGCGCGTGTGCAGGCGTGGCGCCATGCATCTGCATAGGCGTGGCCGGTGCAGTGCACGTGGAGTCACGGCCGGCACCACGCGCGCAGTCCAGTCTTGCGCACATGCCTCGCGCATGCGCAGGATCCCAGAAGTCGGCCACAAATTCTATAAATCAGCCGTCTGGACCCCTTCCAATGCCTGGCCCGAACGCTTTGCTGCACATGTGGGCCCCCTTCCTTGTCAACAGTAAGGTCACCGGCACAACCCTTCCCAATGCCATACAGTCACCCACACACCCAGGTCAGTCAGTCACCTACCCAGGGGGTACCGAGCACGCGCGTTCTAAGTGAAATGTCTTTGCGTTTTGTCACTGAAATTGTGTTTTGATTTTTAATTACAACCATCACCATCACATATACTATTTCTGTGACAAAACAGTGACAAAAGGCAAAGAAGTTTCACTTAAAATGCGCGTGTTCGGCCCACACACCTTTTTTTTACATTTTTAAACTGATTTATTAAAAAAAAAAAAAATTTTTAAAAAGTGTGTGTGCCGAGCACGCGCATTTTAAGTGAAACTTCTTTGCCTTTTGACACTGTTTTGTCACAGAAATAGTATTTGTGATGGTGATGTTTTCAATGAAAAATCAAAACACAATTTCAGTGACAAAACGCAAAGAGGTGTGACTTAGAACGCGCGTGGTCAGCACACACACACACCCTGTTTTAGCTATTTGCACTTGTGTGTGTGTGTGTCGCCCTATGCTGTGGAGTCCTGTGCGCGCCGAGCGCTGGAGGCCTCTGCGCTTGCGCGCCAAGCTGCCAGCACTGACGTCGGCGACGGCCTCTTCCGTCACCTGTTTTTATCAGAGAACCAATAAAGTTAGGGTGAGGTACAAGCGCTTGCCAGAGGAAATCAAACCGCATGTGTCCGCATCCCATTTTTACAAGCGAACTGAAAAGTATTTTAAAATATTTATTGGTGTCAGATTTCAGCATTATCATAAAACATTTATATAATCATAAATGAGGCATTATTCATTCACCCAGATGAAACCCCTTAAACAGATTTCTGCCTTTGGCACACTTTGGTTGTAGGAGGGATTGCCCCTTTAAAATGTTAAGTGCCTGAGAGTCTCTGGCACTTCACGATCACATGACCGCACCTTGGGAGTGAGCACATGACCGAGGGGTCTCACTGATGACAGAACGGAAGAGGAATCCTCCGTTCCTCGGTGTAACACGGACTTATCCCTGTTTAAATAAAGCAGCCTCAGAGCTCTGAGACTCCAGCAGAGAGACAGTTAATTGCAACCACTCAATTAGCTAGTCTCCACCAGGACTAATGAGAGCTCTCTAAAAAGACGCATGTGAGACACAGGAGAGGGATTCCTGAGCTCACAATTGGGCTGACACAGGAGAGCAGGGAAGCATGCACACATAAACTGTCTTGAGAACAAAGGCTGTGCTGAGATCAAGACACTTAGGGCCTCATGCAGAGAGCAGCGCTATGCAGAATTGGAGAGGGGGAAAAATTTTACCTTTTTTGGAGAGTTTTTATGTCCATATGCAGAAAGGGCAGAAAACTGCCTTTCTGCATATGGAGAGTTTCAACCAGCGCTATTAGCGCTGTTGAAACTACTGGGGGAAAAAATCGCGTTTTTTTTTTTTCCCCTCTCCACCGGCCGCGGAGCGCCAGCTGCTTGGTGGAGAGGGAAAATGTTGAAAATCGCGCCATTTTTTTGCCGCGAACAGCCACTAGATGGCGATCGCGGCTCTCTGCATACGGCAGAGAAAAAAACTGGAGAGAATTTAAACTCTCCAGGCGCGCGGCGAATTTGAAGGGGAAAAAAATAAAAATGGCGCTTTTTTTTAAACTTGCCGGTTTCTGCCTTTCTGAAGGCAGAATCCGCCAATTAATGCCGCTTTCACTTTTTGCGCTGCTCTCTGCATGAGGCCCTTAGACCTATATTCCTGGACACAGAGGTCCCAGGAACCTACCAGAGACTGACATGAAGGGCCACCTGCCTTAAGGTACCTCCTGGGACTTTGGGGTGATAGGCTGGTAATGGGATTAGCCCTCCAGCCCTGCAGATAGGGTCTGGGAAAGTAAGTTAGCACTTACAAAGGGATAGGGGTTTGTTGTTTTGTACATTTTTGTTTGCTGTGATGTTTAAAGGGACAGGCTCAACAAAGCCATATATTAATTTCACCCTAAACTGTCTCCATTAATGTACCTCTGCGCACATCTCTTACCCTCGGCCAGTCAGATCGCATTCAGCGCAGAATGCAATCTCCCTTAGAAAATGAGCTGATGACATATGACGTAGCTACTACATTATGGCCCCTGGAGTGCCAGATCCTACAACGTGTCATAATAGCTAGCTACGTTATGGGGTACCCAAGGGGTTAAGTTACAATTACATTACTTCGGCTGTCGTAGAAGCAGGGATTGTTCCAGATACTTAGATGTAACAAGAAAATCAATTCTGCCATCACAGCACATTGGGAAACTAGTAGTTGGTCATCACAACATTTGATATTTGATTTGTCGAGACATAAAAGCAAGCACAGCTTTTTAGGTAGGGGTTATACTCTCAACATCACCAGAGGAACTATGCACAACACACCCCCCTGACATACTGTACTTGTCTGTTTAATAGCTTCCGATGTGTGTGATGACAGAACTACTTTTACTTCACATACTGTATAGTATAGGAGCAATCCAAGCCGGCACATTCTTTTTGCGGTTTTATTTTTAACGAAGGATTGACGCTTGGGGGCTGAACCCCATTCATTTCAGCTCCAATGACACCCTGCTTCCAGAGATACTTACCTCAGAAGGCGCTGTGAGTATCTCTCTGCTTTTCAAAACTCCCGCGTCACGCAGGCCAATAGGAAGTCGCACCGGATGACATCACAGCTTTCTATTGGCCTGCAGGGCGCGGGAGCTTTGAAAAGCGGCTATTACGTGATCCTTAATAGCGAGGCTGAATGGCTACTGGCACTCCTTACAGAGGGAAGTATCTCTGGAAGCAGGGGGTCCCTGGAGCTGAAATTAATGAGATTCAGCTCCAGAGACCCCCTGCTTCAATCCTAAATTAAAAAAAAAAATTGGATTGCCTCTTTAAATGGCAGACCCACACAGCAGGCAAAGATAACCTATCAATGTAATTGGCTTCCTTTAAAAGGTTTGTCATAAATCAAGTTAAACTAGTGTGAAAGATGAAAGCATTTTATTCACATTGAATGCTATAAAGTTCTTTTTTTCCCCTCCTCCCTTATACTTATTGTGCTCGTCTGTATGCTGATAATGAACCTAATAAAAAGATTTGTGGAAAACAAAACAAAACACTGTTTTAATAAACTCATACTTCTGGGGAAACCTTATACATGTGTAGGAAATGGGTCTGGGATACTTGGGCTCAAAAGTACTGCACAGTCTGATCAAAGAAGATCATGTCATTATTCACATGAATAATTCTCTATGTAAAAAAAAAAAGTCTTCCCATGACTTCCTGATATGAATACATTCCTGTGAACAAACTCCGCTGCCAACTCAAACAGAGTTAATGATTAAAAACAACTAGTCTGTCCTCGTACTGATGGAAAGGGAGGAAGAGAGCAGAGTTCCCCCAGCATCCCCCCCCCCCCAGTATGTCTTCCCTCCCCCCCCCCACCAACTGAAAAATACCCATTTTGGGACATGTTGTTTAACTCAGTTGAAAAGTCATGTCATGTACCTATGACATTGTCGTTATCATTTGGATGTATGTTGTTCTCAATAAAAAAAAAGTGATACAAGAAAAAAAAAGCAACACAGTCTAACACCACTTCGGATTTTTGGGGGACTTGGGCTGAATGGTTTGAGGAGCACTTTCGCGGAGCGCCAGCTGCTTGGTGGAGAGGGAAAATGTTGAAAATCGCGCCATTTTTTTGCCGCGAACAGCCACTAGATGGCGTTCGCGGCTCTCTGCATACGGCAGAGAAAAAAACTGGAGAGAATTTAAACTCTCCAGGCGCGCGGCGAATTTGAAGGGGAAAAAAAAAAATGGCGCTTTTTTTTAAACTTGCCGGTTTCTGCCTTTCTGAAGGCAGAATCCGCCAATTAATGCCGCTTTCACTTTTTGCGCTGCTCTCTGCATGAGGCCCTTAATGAGGTTCCCAACGTCTTCAGTCTTTTAATTATATTTGATGATTACTTATTAAACGTTTAGGTATTTAAATTAATAGCCTTTCCCTTTTCATCTTTTGTTACCTATCACAAAGCTTCATGCTTGCATATAAAAAGGAATGTTTAATAAAACGTACTCTATATTTAGTCTATTGCCAGCTTCAGCAATTCTCTGTTACACGCAATTTCAATGGTTTCTTTTTCTTTAAAATAAAAATAAATAAAAAATAACTGCAATAAGTTCTTGAAATATCATCTTAAAACTTTATACTACTCTATTCATAACAGATTTCATTTACATAATTTTACATATAAAAACACTCCCAATAGCCTATACTACAGGAGTGCGCAACTCAAGTTCCCCCACATCCCCCCAAAACAGCTCAGGTTTTCAGAATATCCCTGCTTCAGCACAGGTGGCTCAATCAGAGGCTCAGTCAAAGTCTAAGCCTCAAATTGAGCCACCTGTGCTGAAGCAGGGACTGGTTGAGCCACATGTGCTGAAACTGGGACTGTTTGAGTCACCTATGCTGAAGCAGGGATATCCTGAAAACCTGACCAGTTGAGGGGGGGGAGGGGGGAGGCTGGAGTTGAGCACCCCTGCTATACTATGTAAATTTTTACAGTGGTTCCCAGCAAACAATCAGAGTCAGACAAGTGGTCAATAAGAAAAATAATGATTTGTATTGAAATATAGATGCAAATACAGAGCAAGTCTAAATGCAGGTCTGGAGGGAAATCCAAATAGAGCAGGACTATGTACAAGAGTGGGAGGGAGAGGGAAGAGTGGGAGTGGGAGGGAGAGGGAAGAGTGGGAGTGGGACTGAAAGGGAGGAGTGGGAGTGAGGTTTGGGAGGGGGAGGAAGGAGTGGGAAGTGGTGAGGGATGTATGTCTGTATGTCTGTATGTCTGTATATATGTCTGTATGTCTGTATGTCTGTATGTCTGTATGTCTGTATGTCTGTATGTCTGTATGTCTGTATGTCTGTATGTCTGTATGTATGTATGTATGTATGTATGTCTTTTTTTTAGATAGTGTTATCCATGTACATAGCAGTAACACACGTGGTGATAATAATATCACAGAGCATCCTCTCTTGCATCCCATGCCAATCTACAAAACAATCATTCATTTTTAGGTCTTAGAACTGGAGTGGCCAACTCCAGGCCTCAATGGCCACCAACAAGCCACGTTTTAAGGCTATCCCTGCTTCAGCACAAGTGGCTCAATCAGTGGCTCTTTCCATTTAGAATTGAGGGACATAATCTCCCCTAGCAAACAAGTAAAAGGGCCTGGTGTCGCAACTACATCAGGGGGGTCAAAATTAGTCTTCAAGGGCCAACAACAGCTCAGGTTTTTAGCATATCCCAGCATCAGCACAGCTGGCTCAATCAGAGACATGACATTTTTTTGCATATATTCTAAACATCCGTAGAAAACATTATTTGCATCGTTTTGTGAACAATGGTTACTGCCTTGATTGGCCATAAGCTGTAATCAGTAGCTCAAATAATTGTCCTGTTTAAATTGTCTAATGATGGACACATGCACTATATTAGAAATAAACCTCCATTTTGTTTCCCCGGCAGGGGGTGGTACTTGGGGGACCTTCAGTGGCAAGTATCTCGGTACCAGCGAGCCCGAAGAGCGGAAATCAAAGCAGTGCAGCTCCAGGGACCCACGGCTTTCTACCTATTGAAAAAATAAGTAGGCAGAACCACACCTGTTATTAAATCATCATAATAATAATAATAATTATTATTATTATCATTTATTTATAACGTGCCAACATATGCCGTA
>WSYH01018852.1:0-10700 GCA_036426205.1 Ascaphus truei
CTCGGCCTTCCCGTCACACCACCAGCCTGGATTGGCCAACACAGGCAAGACATCTCGCTGTAATTTGTCCCACACACAGCATCTGTGCTGTGATTGATTGCAGCCCATTCTCCATGGAGATGGGAATCTAGAAAGAGGGCGAACGATCCAGGTCTAAGCGAAAGATCACAGATTATTCCCGGACTGGTGTGGAGATGGACTAAATGGTGTTCTCTGAGGTTGTCATATAGAGAGGATATCTGGCACACGTCTCGTCTGTGTGAAAAAAAGTTGCAACTGCCGGTGCTCACGGATTAAAGGGATAGTCCTGAGATATCCCAGTAGGTTCACAGGAAGAGAGGAATAATCCAGGCACACGGTCTTCTCTTTAGGGGATTTATTCAGCAATAAAGAAACCAACGTTTTCGACTGCCACGCAGTCTTTGTCAAGGTGAGGGCTGACATATAAATCAGAAACACACAAATATATACCCCCCCTCTCACCTATCTTGAGTCACTGCAGGTGCTGTTCAGTGCGAAAACAGATCCGCCGATGACGTCACGGCCACGACGGTGGTCCACGTATGTGCACCCCCATGCTCACATATACGTGAACTCGCAGCAACGTGCGGCACACCGTCTTGACGGCCGCACACCAAAGTAGATACGGAACGGTCTCCCCCCTGTCGGCATGGTTACCAGAACGCCGAACACAGCGCTGATAATAACAACAGACGCTGCATATGGAGGTGGAGCCAGCTATCGGGCAGCAGTGACTCTAGCATGGCTATGCCCCCTGGTGATAAAAAAGAACTAAAAAAACCTATTTACCAACACCTAAACAGAACCACATTATATTCCCATAAATGAAGGGTTAAAACCCATAAGAGCATAAATAACACACATATATCTGACTAATAGTGTATATACAATAGGGAACAGTGAAAATAAGTGGACGTAATATAAATAGACCCCAAAAGAACTACATACTACACTGACTCACAAACATGTAACACGCACATAAAACAGGTGTCACAGAAATAAAGCTAATAATAAACCATCTATTATAATCGATCTTCCAGCATACATATCAATATATTAATGGGAACCGAAGCTGACGGGAGGTAGGCAGGCGCAGGTCCATAATTGCCGCTACACGATCAACGCCTGTCAAGGAGACATTTAAGGTTCAATTGTTCGTTGAGACCACCTCCAATACTAGTCCGTTATTGAAATATCCAATATGCCTCTCTCCCTAGAAGGGCAGTATCCCTGTCTAATCCTCCCTTTACTGGTGGTACAATCTCGATACCCATAACCCTCATAGCTGATATGGGATGTTTATGTTGATCACAATGTTGGGCCAATATTGTTGGATCAGTACCCTTCTTAATAACCCTCTTATGTTCTATAAAACGCTGTTTCAACATTCTCGTCGTCTTAATGACATAGAGCAATCCACAAGGGCATCTGAGCAAGTACACTACATGTGTGGATCTACAAGTTATCCTATGTTTAATTTTGATGCTCTCACCAGTACATGGATGACAGAACATATCCCCAATACATAAGCTATTGCATATAGTGCAATTACAACCCCTGAAATTCCCAGGCTTACCCTGTCTCAAAAAGTGTGTAGTTTGATAGTATTTTTTATCATCAGATTTAATGTGTGCCAGAAATATTCTTCCCCCGTTTAAAAGCTAACATAAGGGGTTCTCGACACAATTCAGATAAAATATGGTCATGTTGCAAGATATGCCAATGTTTTCTCATAGTGGATCAATGGAAATTACTCCCTCTGTTATAAGTAGTTGGAAATATTATCCTATTACTAGAGCTTCTCTTTTGTCCTATATGTGGTACCTCCTGTTCAAAGGCCTCCTCAAGCATAGATGATGGATAAAATCTGGCCTCAAAACACTCTTTCAACTCAGAGATTGCAGGGACCAGCCTTTCCGGCCTATCTGTAATCCTTGAAATTCTCATTTTTTGTGAGTAAGGAAGTGTCTTAATTAGTGCCGGTGAGTGATAACTATCGGACCTAAGTACAGCATTCCTGTCTGTGGGCTTCCTATATACATCTGTGTGGATAACCCCATTCTCTAAACATACCAGAACATCAAAAAAGGATATGTTGTGGTGCTCCAGTTATTAGTGAAACGTACCGGTGTAGCCAATTGATTAAAAATAAAATTAATTGGTCTTCCGTACCCTTCCATACGATGAAGATCTCATCTGTGTGCCGGTAGCAGCAGAGCATATGCACATAATGTACTGATGCATAAATATTTTCTCTTTCAAAGTGTGCTATAAACAAATTTGCATAAACCGTGGCCACATTAATGCCCATAATCTGTAAGTAATATTGCTGCTTAAACTTAAAATAATTCTAATACAATATAAAGTGTAGTAGCAGCATAAGGTACTCAATGGGAACAGGGATGCTGTCTTGAGCTCAGGTGACCAGTTCCGGCACCCGTGAGTGTCATTACAGCCAATGAGAGCGGAGTGCGGCAGGGCAGTGTAGACCACTAATAGTAATCGGGGCTAGGAAGGTTTAAATCCTTACCTCCATGTTTTCTCCGATCTGGGTCTTGCTCCGATCTTCCCCCGCTGCTCTTGCGTGCGTCCGGCAGATAGAGATAGACTGGAGTGAAGGAGAATCCGGCGCCACTACAGTGGCAAAAATCATAAATATCTAATAAGTAAAATGGTCTTTTAGTTTGACATTTTTGGCAAAAATTGTTGTAAGCCCCTGAGCCAACGCCAAGGCAGACCACATATCAGGGGTCCCTAACGCTAATATAAATTCTTAATAACCTGTGTAATAACAGGAAGAATGATTTATAGTAAATCTGTCAATATTAGTTGCAAAGTTCAATACAAGGAGCTTTCAAAAGAACTATTCATCCCACGGGCAGTACAAAGGACTCGAGGCCATCCCTTAAGGTTGGAGGAAAGGAAATTTCTCCAGCAACAAAGGATTGGGTTCTTTACAGTAAGGGCAGTTAAAATGTGGAATTCATTACCCATGGAGACTGTGATGGCAGATACAATAGATTTGTTCAAAAAAAGGTTGGACATCTTTTTAGATGGGGGAAGGTATACAGCGATATACCAAATAAGTATACATGGGAAAGATGTTGATCCAGGGATTAATCCGATTGCCAATTCTTGGAGTCAGGAAGGAATTAATATTTCCCCTTAATGGGTTTTTTTGTTTGCCTTCCTCTGGATCAATAAATAAGTATAGATATAGGATAAAGTATCTGTTGTCTAAATTTAGCATAGGTTGAACTTGATGGACCTACGTCTTTTTCAACCTCATCTACTATGTAACTATATCATAAAACATTCCGTTTTTAAAAGCAGAAAACTGGATTGTAAACTCTTCGCACAACCTCGTTTAGCTAACTGTGCATCAATTGTCCCAAAGCAATTCAGTGGGTAACATACACACTTCAGTTTATAGGATATGAATGGGATCTCCCTTTTACAGTTTATAGGATCTCCTTCTTACACGTGTCGGTTTATAGCAGTGGTTCCCCACCTATGTTACTGTTACATTGTGCACGCGATGATGGAAAATATTAGTTCCGCAAACCCCTAATTAAAAAAATGTTATTGCCTCCTCATCAGATTATTACAATACTGTGTGACTGATCCCAAGCAGTATAGTGTCCTGAGCTTGTGGGGGAACACACCAGCGATTCCAAACAGGGAGGTTGTGAGGTGTCTCTAAGGGATTTGTCAAAATAATGGATTGTCGGCTCCCAGTTAGGATAGGGGGTTTCGGAGCCCGTGTGGGGACTGTGCACTTAGTAAGGCCCCAAACTGCCCCTCAGTGTATGCAGACAGCATGGGTGATATAGCGGTCAATGACTCAGCTTCCAAAGTGTTACCCCACAAAAAGTATTCAGGTGAACTACTTTGGAAGCACCTGCTGTAAATGACAGTTATATCCTCCATGCTAAGAGGCAGTTTGGGGTCTTACCAAGTGTGAAGTCCCTACATGGGCTCAGGACCCCACTATACTGCCTTGGACCTTGTGATGATATGAGTAGCTGGCTGACCTAATAAAGAGAAATCACAGCTAGTTACCCCTAAAAAAAAAAGTATAACTTGGCTGGCTAAGTTATGTATATTTCAGCCCAATGTACTGTATGTAATGTCTGGGGAAGTACAGGGAATGTGGGCTAGCTGCGTGTCATTCTAAGTCCTGTCTTATACATAAATACCTTATGTCTGTATTTATTCCTCTGTTAGCAATCCCCCCCTTAGCTGCGATACTTGGTATTGTGTGGTGATGAAATTAACATGTCAGCCCTGCAAATGTAAATTATGTTATGGGCCTGTTCCAATCATTTCTATGGAGGGAGTTTCTGTAATCCATTTAGCTGAGCTGTTCCATAGAAAAGATATGATCAGGACAAAGGTATGGGACTAGTAAATAGAATCAGTTACCAAGTCTGAGCCCCAGGCCCGGTCTCTCTTGGCTGGCTGCTCTGACTCAATGTTAAAGGATAGCCACCAAGGGCTATATATGGGTCACTGCTGATCAGAGCACTAGTCCATCTGAGAGACCTCTGGGATGGAGTGTGGAGTTTGACTGTGACCAGTTGGAGATACATCAGAGTGGATGCTGTGTGCTCAGCACTCTGATATCCTGAAGCAGAAGCGGACAGGGTAAACTCATTTGAAGCAGGTCCCTGCACCTAGTGAGACTAGAGACATCCCCCCAGGTCCCGAGTGTGGTATGTGTATTTGCTGGTTTACCCAGAATAAACTCTGTTAAATTACTTTGTCCTGTACTTAGTGATAAGTGAACCCAGAAGGTTTCGGTTTTAAAAGTACTGGTTGTCACGGAAGACCAGGTTATTTACACCTTTTTACCGGGATCATTCATTGAGCAAAACAAGGTAGAGAAATAAATTGTCATTCATTCGGCATAAATTCGCATACACAATGAAACACAAAATAGAGACGAAAAGACACACTTACTTTGGGGCTAGGTTGAAAACTAGACTTTCCAAGGTGCAGTGAACTCTTTGGGAGAGTTTTACCCTGACCGGGACTTAGCCAAGAATCTCTTGGAACCCAAATTGGCATACAATTCCATATGCCACCGCTACGTTCTCTTCTGAGAACTTGGTCCCTCCTGACCGCGAGTCAACCCAAATCTCCTGGAACTCAAACCGGCATAAAATCCCAGCCGCATCCACTACGTTAGTTTGTGAGAACTAGGACGCAAAAGTCGGGACTTAGTCTCTGGCGGGAAGGCTTTTCAGGCTTGAAATTGAAGCTGGTTGCTTTAGTATTACAAAAAAAGTATCATTGAAAAGTCCGCCTGCGCTCTGTCAGCTCAGACTCAAGGGCAACATACCATCTGATTGGCTCAGGGCTTCTCATAGTATTCTCTGCTTCATTATAAAATAGAAGCAGAGCGGACAGCCAATCAGCACGTGGGAACTTTCTGTCTGTGTTCCATGTTTTGTCTCTGGTTTTATCTTTCCCAAGCAGCCAGAGTCAAGCCGGGTAGAAAAGCCGGATCAGCTGGAAATTTGAAATAGCTAAGGGACATGCGCAAGCCTGCATCGTCTCCCCAAGCTATCTTAATGCCACCTGCTGGGCAGGTGCCCCTAGGTCTGGCAGAACAAGTGGCATCCCGGAGGACTGCCATTGATCTCCGGACTTAATACTCTGCCTTTCCCTGCTAACCAAATGCTGTTCACATCTCTGGGCATCCTCTGGCTGCTTTGAACTCCAATGTCCAGCAGATGTACTGGCGCCTATGGGTTTGAACAGGCTGCCTGTTTGTACATCGGTTCCGAATGTTTATAAATATTAAATTATATTTTAATACACACTGAGTCTCGGGGACCCCTTCAGCTATGTAGGACTTTAGGTGAAGATCTTGGGGGTACAGGGTACAGAAAAGGAAACATTTTGTTTTATTTCTGACATTTTGTTTTATTTCTGCCTGCCTTATTTCCCACACACTTTCCCTCTGACTCAGTTTGGACTCTCAGAGTCTCCCCAAACTTAAATACGGTTTGGCACCCACAAACCCTATACTGGTTGTGGGTCACATTGGCACTAGCTGGGTATCCCCCTTAACCCAGGGATTTCCTCAGCTACAGGAATACATATTTATCCCTGTGCCTCATTCTACTTTCTGGGCTGTGCTGAAGAAGGGTACCCTAGTGGTGAGTCGTGATTACAATTTCAAGTGGAAGTATTGCCGGGACAATGTGTCTAGATGTATACGAGAATCAGGCATGATTCCTGGGTACATTTAGGGGGGAACCGGCAACTTCGGACCTTGAAACTCATATACCAGCAATCGCTTCTTATATTACACAAAGTACAATGCGATCATATAATGTTACTGGGTCCAAGTGCTAATTCTCTGAGACCCTGATACACAGAGCAGGGGTAGCCAAAATGGGCTTGACCTTTATAATAGAGCCTGGTTACCCCCTCCCGTCACACCTCCCTCTCAAGATGAAGACTCTGGGAAAGTCACCTCATCAGGGAGCTCCTCAAGCTGAATGTCCTTAAAGATTTTGGGTCGCTGGGGATGTCCTGTCAGGAGAGTCCATCAGCATTACCTTGCTCACTATCCTTCTTGTGTTGTATGGTCAAGTCAAACTCCTGAAGGGCAAGGCTCCAGCGAAGTAATTTGCCAGTCTCCCTGTCACGGTAGCTAGTTACTGTATAATACACACCAAAATATCTGGGTTAAATTTAACACGACTTAGATATAATAAATATAGTTTATTCCTTAGATAGGTGAACACACAAGATGATACAAATAACAGACAAGAAATAACACTTACTTAAGGGTTGGACAATGAAGCAATCAGGATACAGGATTGGCAATTCATTCAGCAATACAGGTTCAGATGAAGACATCACGAAAAGACACAAAGACAATGGGTATAGGGCTTACACTCATTTATATGGAGTTTCAGCCCCCATCCCTTAACCTTGAGGCGCCTGAATGCCTAGCAGACTCCTTTGAAGTCAGGCAACCCTTCTGTCTGTAAGTGTGAATTATGACACATGCAGACCTCTCAGGCTCTGCGTTCCCCCGTGCTATTGTACATAATCAGAGTGGTCAGCCTTTGATCAGAGTGTTTATTGTAGACCACTTGTCTCCCCCCTGAACATTAACATAAAGCAGAGCCAGTAATTTTCCCGGGCATTTATACCAGCCTTGCAAAACAGTATATTCTTTAATATCTACCTATATTAAAATAATCCGTTCTGTGGGTCTGAACGGGCTGAAATTTGCCAGGTCCTCATGCCGGAGGACCCTTGCCATAGTGGCCAAGTTTTAGCCTTCGACGGCCCCCAGACCCGGAGATACAAAAAACAAGTTAAAATCCCCTATTAACTTTAATGCAGGATTCTCCGCTATAGCTAAAAGAAATCTCTGTGTTTCACTCTCCCATTGAAATCAACGGGCTCCGCCGCTATAGGCTTTCAATGGAGCAACTCCGCCATTGAAATCTATTGGAAAACCACAATTTTTTACATTTGCCCATACTGTACGCCGTCGTTTGATCGGAGAGGGCTGGAAATGAACATGCAGTCATGCCGGAACAGTGACTACATGCGACCAAAATCCCAGCCCTCTGGTACTCACAGATCCGGAGATATGGGATTACACTTTTTACCCTTTCGGACCTAGCCGTTTTAAAGCCACGTGGCTTTCCCCCATTGGAATCTATATGGCCGGCGCCGCCATAGGAAATGCATGGGCCGGCGCCGCCATAGGATTCAATGGGACCTCCGCTCCCATTAGAGTCAATGGTGCGACCCTCGTGGCGAGCGCGAACCTTTACGGGGGTCCCTCATTCTCGGACCCAGTGGTGGTCGTGTGTGGGGGTTCCTAGGGTCTAGGGGCAAAAATAATTTTATTTCTGGGTGCCCTAGAACCTAAGTTTCCCACGCCAATTGCAGTTGAACTTGAACTAAGGTGATCAAAAGCTCTTTTTCAGACAATGTATCTGCTTCTGCAGTTTGGATGGCTGCCAACCCGTTCCTGGAGGTCGGTGTCGAGGAATCCCCATTGAAATGAATAGCTCCATTGACTTACAATGGGGAACCACCGCTCCTCCACTCGGGCGCCACCTGCAGGTCTTCTGCTGAAAATGGGTCCCAAACGCCAGTTTCACCATAGGATTGCATGGAGATGCAATGGCGACCTATGGAGAGCTGCAAAATGGAGCCTGCAAAGGCAGGAAAACGGAACAAAGGGCTATAATCACTGAATTAACATTAACCCTTTCCCTCCCACATAGATCCCAGTGTGAGTGTTGGTGCAGACACTGGAATGGGAACAATACACATTTACAGGGGAATATACATTTGGATGCTTAAGCAGGGTAAAAACACATTACTGGACCGCAGTCCAGTTAACCCCTTGCTTTCCACGTGAGAGCAGGGGGTGGCCAAATGGGGTGTAACCCCTTTAATAACGGGCCAAACCCCCTCTCCCACGACACTCCCCCAACACCCTCTGCAACCAGCTGAGGGGATTGTGATCAATGATCACAGTGAATGCCCAGCCACACAAGTAGGGCTGCAGTTTGAGTGCCCATACAATGGCCAGGCATTCCTTCTCAATAGGGACATAAGCCACTTCCCTGGGAAGCAGCTTCCTGCTCAGATAGACGATGGGGTGTTCACCCCCCTCCTCGCCCACCTGGCTTAGTACAGCACTGCTACCATAGTCGGAGGCATCGGTCTGTACAAGGAAATGCTTCGGTTAATCTGGTTCAGCCAGAACCAGAGCACTAGCCAGTGCTGTCTTCAGTGCTTGGAATGCTTCCTCAAAGGCAGGAGACCAGGCTACCAGAACCGAGAGTCTTTTCTGCGTTAAGTCAGTCAAGGGTTTGGCAAGGGCACTATACTGTGGGACAAACTCACTGTAATAGCCAGCAGTGCATAAGAAAGCCATGACCTGATACTTGGTTCGGGGCACTGGCCACTGAATGATGGTGTCTACCTTAGCCGGCTCCACCCACTCTGTGCCCTAGATACAGAACCTCTGCTATCCCAATTAGACACTTGGTAGGTTTAAATGTCAGCCCTGCTTCCCTAATTCTTTTCAGCACCGCTGCTACATGCACTATGTGGGTTTCCCAGGAATTACTGAACACAGCTATATCATCCAGGTATGCCCTTGCAAAACTTTGCATCCCTTCCCATAACCTGGTGACCGGGCGTTGGAAGGTAGCCGTGGCATTCTTCATCCCGAATGGCATAACTAAGAATTCATATAGGCCACTTGGAGTGATGAATGCCAACTTCTCCTGTGCCTCCTGGGTGCCCCTTTGGACAAATCCGTAGTCAGATACTTGCACCCGCAAGCGCTCATCCATTCGGGGCATGGGATAAGCATCAGACACCGTTTGAGCATTGAGCTGCCGTTAGTTCACACAGAACTGAGTGGTTCTGTCCTTCTTGGGCACGAGGACTACCAGAGAAGCCCAAGGGCTCTGACACAGGACAATTACACCTAGGGCGAGCATTTCCTCTACCTCCCTCTCTATACTCTGCTTCACCTCTGCTGATACCCGATAGGCATTCTTATGCAGAGGTCTCTGATTCCCAGTGCGGACCGGGTGATTAGTGATATGGGTCCTGCCCGGCTTATCTGTGCAGTTCTAACATAGCTCGTGCTTGCACCTGCTGGAGTGCACTGAGCTGAGATCCTATCCCTACCTGCTCCACTGTGCCCCCTTCCCTAGCTTCCCCTAGGAGGTCGGGCAGCGCTTGGCTCGCCGGGTCCCCCATCGGTGGGATCACTGATGCCACACTCTGAAAATGCCACACTCTGAAAATACTGTTAAAATATTGATGTGATATGTCCTATGTCTCTCCATCAAGCTGTACAACATAGTTGCACTAGTTCATCTGCCGGAGAACCATATATGGACCAGCCCAGGCAGCCATAAGTTTGTTTTGCCGAGGGGGCTTCAGAACAAGAATTTGCTGCCCTGGGATGAAATCTCTGCTACGGGCATGTTGGTCATACCAAGACACTGACACACACACACACTAATACATACACAACCCTGATGAAGGTCGCTCTGGGTGACCGAAACATTGGTTGCAGTGCCCTGTGATTGAATACAGTTGTTGATCTGATGACTACATGCAGTGTGCTGTCTCTTATTGCTAGACCCCAATCTGGTAATTATTTTTTGTTCTATTCATATGGGATAATCATCTGTTTTTTGCCTGGATAGAAGTGTGCCAACTGATACACACACACACACAACACAACACTCAAAAGATGTTTGTCTGTGGGTTTGGTAAATCTGTCAATATTAGTTGCAAAGTTCTAAGTCTGACTGAAGCTGGACAAGAATTGTAAAACATACTGGACACCTAACAAGCTCCTATTGAACCCCCAAAATGACCACAACATATATATAAGCATATGAGTGTCACAGAGGAGTGCTACTGAGCATGGCAATATATACTTAAAACCAGAGACAGAGCTTGTTAGGTGTCCAGTATGTTTTACAATTCTTGTCCAGCTAGTGTGGTCATTTTGGGGGTTCAATAGGAGCTTGTTAGGTGTCCAGTATGCTGTGCATAGATTAGCATGGGGCCCTATGCTCATGGGGCCCCCGGGCAACTGCCCAGCGTGCCCATGCGTTAAGACGGCACTGATCTCGCTCTGACCCCTCCCTTAATGT
>WSYH01018853.1:0-10700 GCA_036426205.1 Ascaphus truei
TATGGGAGAAGCGCAGGGATTTACTTTCTGTTTTGCACATTTGTATGGCCAATTCCTTCACTAGCTGCATGCTCCATATACGGAGAAGCGCAGTGATTATATTTGTTTTACATTATTTGTTGGGCCGATTTTAATCCTTAGCAGCACGCTCCCATAGGGCAACACTACTATGGTGTAATTTAATATATTTAGCCAATCCCCTGCAACTGCTTATTGAGCAGTTTGTGGCAGGCCAGCCCCTCCCCTTCTAGGTATATAATCTCCTAGCAATCTCCCCTTATTTCACTTCACTTGCAGACATGGGAGTTTCTGTTCTGGTATATACCAGTTTTTAACTGCACTGGGTTATATAAGCATATGCTTTAATATTTTAACCCATTATGGGCTTATTTCACAACACTAGTATGCATTTAGCGTAGGGACCTGCTATTGAGACTTACCTTGACGTGGTTAGCAGGCTTGGCATTATTTGATCAAAGGATGTATACCAAAAGTCTCCTTTTTTCTTATAGGTATTTACACCATACATACATATATATATATATATATATATATATATATATATATATATATATATATATATATTCCCCATTGATTGCTATCCCTAAGGGAGAAGCACAGGGATTCACTTTTTGTTTTGCACATTTGTATGGCCAATTCCTTCACTAGCTGCATGCTCCTTATACGGAGAAGCGCAGTGATTATATTTGTTTTACATTATTTGTTGGGCCGATTTTAATCCTTAGCAGCACGCTCCTAGAGGGCAACACTACTATGGTGTAATTTAATATATTCTCCTTGAGAAAGAGCAGTCTTGCTCGAAACACGTGGGGGGAGGAGGTCTCTAGTCTGTTTGTCAAGATATCCGTTTTATGTAGCCAATAAAGTTTTTTTACTTTAAACCACTTCCTGGTGAGTCTGTGTACTTAGGAGTGGCGGCGGCATCGATCATCTATTTCTTCATTCCTGTAAAGTACACCTAGTTTGGCATAGATTTTGAATGTCAGGATGTCAATGAGCATCCCAAATGTTAAATGGGAGTCCAAGCATATGCCCAAGTATTTAAGGCCTGGGTCCCGCTGCATCCGGCGGGGAGCACGGCAATTACCCAACCGGAGTTCCTCCCGAGCTAGCCCCAATCCCTCCTCGCTGCAAGGCTCGCTGCACACTGACGCGTCAGCCAGCCAGGGGATACATGAGGATCGTGATCCCAATGACAGTGAGCCCATAAGGAGGGGAGCTGTCTAGAGCAACGGGAGGGAAGTCTGTGCAGCCGTGAATAGCGCCACCCCTCTCCTCTGGTGCCCGTTTCGCAGTCTGCCCGGGGCTCCATGTGCTTCCCTGTGTGCTGATCCTCCCCCATGTGTGACATTGTGTGTATGTGTGTGTGTATCCTTCCCTGTGTGCTGTTCGCCCCTGGGATTCCTGGCTTGCTTTGTGTCACAGTGCGAGGGGCTCCGAGAGAGAGAGAGGGACCGGGGGATGGGGGGGAGACACAGACAGCACGATAGCCCTCCGCTCAAACCATGCTCCTCCCCCCCCCCCAAACCCCCCCCCCCCCCCCCCCCCCCCGCTCCAGCTCCCGCTCCCTACAGACCGCAGGTTGCGGTCAATTGCCTCTCCATGCACCGCCTGTCTGCGGTGTAGGCGCGTGGTCTGAGGCAGCGGGCCCTTAGCCTTAAACTAGTAACTGGAGTTAGGTGGTATTAGCATTGGTTCTGATCTTCTGATCTTCTGATCTGGAGCTCAGCCATTGTAAGCTTTAAAAATGTAGCCTTGGTACCAAATACCATTGTTACAGTCTTGTCAGTGTTTAAAGTGAGTTTGTTTTGTGAAATCCAATTCTCAAGTCTCAAAAAGTCAGATTGAAGAATGTGTTCGAGGTAAGATTGTGTCATCTGCATACATGTGTATTGAAACTCCCTTACAATCTGTAGGAAGATCAATGATGAACACTGATAAGTGTAGGAGCCCCAGAACAGAGCCTTGTGGGACACCACAGGTGTTGGTGTTGGAGGGGTTGGAGTTAGAGCCTGACCCAAACTGCTATGCAAGCCAGGGCCACACAACAACCACTAACATCTAGGTTGGAAACGGCACTGCAGGATGTCCAGACAGCAATGTAACATTTACGTTGGCACAGTGCTTGTCTTGTCAAATATATGTATGTCTTAAACAAATAGTTACTTTTCTATCCCTAAGTAACACACAGGTGTGAGGGAAGGCCCAAGTAGGACACAATCTTTTCTTTTTTATGGTATTTTGTTCTCAAATATATCACTGTTAAAAACACTGGTTTGAAAGTTATCTGTGTTAATCACTAACCACAGCCAGATGGTCTAGTAGCACTGAGTGATGGTGAAGGAGTAATTAATGAATAATGATTACGGTAACACAACCGGTAAGAGAGGCTGACTCTTTGTCTGAGAAAGATTTACTTTGCTAAGCTTAGGGGTGGCTGATACTGCACAACTAGTCACCCACGGACTAACACACACCGACTTGACACTACCATAGTGCCAGTGGCTTGTCTCAAGTGAAGTCCATCCACCAATGCTACCATCATCATCATCATTATCATTATCTCCTTATCTCATTCAAGCAAAACGTGAAAATGGCATAATCATATTTATATTTTATTTGCAATGATCTTGGGATGACCAAACAAGTCAGTAAACCAAACAAAAGCCTTGAAAAGTGTTTTCAATCTTTAATGTCTATTGGGGATATCCTCAGACCTACAGGTACTTTTTAGAGTACGGGACGCGATCTCCCCTAGAAAAAGGAGCCTACTACATCCGTAGCTTCATAGTGCTCAAAGATCACAAGTGATGAAAGCATGTTATTGGCACAGAACTTTTGAAGTTCTCGGAGTATGTGAAGATAATCACTGTCAGATTCACCTTTTCTGATGATTCCACTTTTTCACTTACAACTGTGTAGATGCTTTTGGGACTTTGGGGATGGCTCTTCTGTGATGACTGTAATAGGATCCTCATGTCTGGAGACATGAGGACACAGAGGTTCTCTGATAGCATCCCTCCTAGAGGTCATGGTGATTGCTCTGCAGATGTTGCCATGCAGTAGTCATCCTACTCCTGCTTCTACATATCACTGCACCACAAAAGAATCAAAGTCACCATAACATCCTATTGTATGATAATTTAAATAATTCCCACATCACAGTGGTGGTTTCTATGTGTAGATGACCACACCCATGTATTGTCCATGACCTTTGACTCTTCCTTCATCCTGAACCCTGACATCCCCACTACCTGCTCATGGTTCCTCTGCCCCCAGCTATAGCAGAAAGAGTAGAAGTAGAGACACTGTGTGTAGCAAAATCAGGTGGTGCAGCTTAAACCTGATCCAGTGACAACAACATGCTAAAACTGGGCCCTACTACAGCAACTCTGACACCAGTATGACCTGCATGTTCACGCAGAGTGTGATGCTGCATTTCCTGCTCACACACCTGTTCAAATAACAGATGGGCTTGGGCTGAGAAAGCATCAACAGTCTGGCACTACACAGACAAAATCATCTGAGGTCAATGAGATCACATCGAGAGAATAGCTGCTGACTCATACTGTACTAACAAAGAGCCTAACAAATGTGGCCCTATCAGAAACTCACTCTCCAACAAACACGCATTAGCCTCCAAATGCTCAGTACTACCTGCTTCCTCTAAGACAGAGCTACTTCTAGAGAGCGAGGTTAAAGGATGTGGAATTACAGAATTACCCCCACAAGCTCAACTCAGACATACCTGTTCGTCTAAAACAGGCTGAACGGCAATAAGAGCAGTCGGTTCCGGAGGCATGACCACAACTGCAGGGGTACCACCACAGTACTACTGCTACTCTTATTACCAGACAAAGCAACTGGTACTGTACATGTACTGCTGCTCTTGCTGTTCTATCTAGGGAGAGGGAGTGGCTCAGTGAGTAACGACACTGACTGACACTGACTGGCACTGAGAGCTTGAAGCAGGGGAGTCTTGTTCTATTCCAGGTGTCGGCTCCTTGTGACCTTGGGCAAGTCACTTTATCTCCCTGTGCCTCAGGCACCAAAAACGTAGATTGTAAGCTCCACGGGGCAGGGTCCTGTGCCTGCAAAAATGTTTCTGTAAAGCGATGCGTACAACTAGCAGCGCTATACAAGAACATATTATTATTATTATCTGCACTGCTTACTTAGCGTGTTGAAAAATACCTCCGTAGTCTCACATGTTGGACGCCAGAACTTCTTCTGCCCCTGCAACCACTCTCCGCGGGAAAAAAAAAAATCTCTTGCTGTGCTGAAGAAAAGCAAGCGCTTCAACATTCACACATAAATTGAATGCTGCAACATTCAGCAATAAATAATGTATAAACTTTCACCAATGGATCTTATGCCATTCACAGAAAGGGAGGGCGACGTGAAAACGGAATGGGTTTTAGGAGCATTCGCCCAAATGTTTTATTGCTCAACCAGCCTACGAAGATCACGTCGCAAATCAAATTGTGTTCAAAACTCTGCAATGAATTTGCGGCTCGAATTTTGACACGATTCACAAATCTTTATTTGTAATGAATTTTTAAGAAGCAGTCAAATCAATGCTTTTAGCAAGGTTAGATTTGTTTAGTAAAGTCAATTATACGGTAAATTCTTTGAAAAATTTTGTTTTCTGTCCGGCTATGTGGCATTGCACTTTTAAGCCTTACAGTATGCTATCATTATTTTGGATTCATTTTCCTGTTGTGCCTCACTTTAGAGCCATTTTTTAATGAATTTGCCATTTAGCATTAAGTCCCATTCTCCAACAGTTTTTTCAGTCTGCTTTAACCTTATAGTTTTACTGCTTTGCTATGTATACGTTCTTGCCTTCTTCCAAATCATTTAGGAATATATTGAAGGGCACAGGTCCCAGTATACTGTAAGCATCCAAGGAGCAAAATTGTTTACTCTTCTCCAGATAGACCAATTAGTCCTACTGTTTGTTTCCTATCCTTTAGCTACTTGCAGATCAATTGAAGGATTTTTACATTTACATTTTAAATATGATTATACTTTTTATAATAGTCTTTTGTAAGTGACCTTTACAAAAGCTGCACTTCATTTATATTACATCAATTTAATCTCTCTTATCCACATGTCACCCTTATAAGGAATTCCAATAGATTGGTATGCACAACCGCCCATTTGCAAATGTGATGCTGATGTGTCAATGTCAATAGAATGATGCATGTATCTATATCAATTCTGGTTTCCATAAATATACTTGGAAATAACGGGATAATGACTAGCCATTAGTAAGGTAGTGAATATTATCTTTTTAAATAATCACCTTTCTTTTTGCAATTTTACCTAGCAGCTTCTGATAAACCGGTGCTGTCAATTGTCTGTTTTCAGGAGGACTTTTACAGTGGAAGATGTAAGGGGAACACACTTAAATCAACTCTCAGCTAATTTTCACCCTGTTACTGAGGATGAAAGTGGCGAGGCGAGAAGGCACTTTCCACCTAAAATAGACACATTTTCCGCCACGCTGTATTCTAGTAGTGGCGAGTAGCTTAGCGGCGCTATTCACCACTCTAGAATGGCATTTTGATGCCGAATCAGCCACGGCAAAAAAAGTTGGCTAGTTGATGGTGAGAGGCTGCTGATGAGCGGCGGATCGGCACTTAGAATTTTTTTTGGCCTTTTTCATGGCTGGTATTGATGCTGGGGGTCTCCTGAGGTGATACCATTAATACCAGCGGGGGTGGGTGAAGGGGGTATTTTGCCCTTGTTCTTTGTTTAGGGCTTGCGTGGGGGTTGCAGGTGCGCTTAACCCCTTCACGACCGTAGTGGTTAATACCGCTACGGTCATGATGGGGTTAAACCATCCCGCTACACACCCGCAAGCCCTAAACAAACCACCGTTGGGGCTAATACCCCCTTCACCCATCCCCGCTACCCACAATAAAAATAAAACACACAAAACAGCCCCACACTAACTAAATAAATATATATATAATGCATTTAGTGTAGGGACCTGCTAAAGAGACTTACCTTGACGTGGTTAGCAGGCTTGGCATTATTTGATCAAAGGATGTATACCAAAAGTCTCCTTTTTTCTTATAGGTATTTACACCATACATACATATATATATATATATATTCCCCATTGATTGCTATCCCTATGGGAGAAGCGTGGTATATACCAGTTTTTAATTGCACTAGGTTATACAAGCATATGCTCTGATATTTTAACCCCTTCTTGGCTTATTTCACATAACACTAGAATGCATTTAGTGTAGGGACCTGCTAAAGAGACTTACCTTGACGTGGTTTTCTTATAGGTATTTACACCATACATACATATATATATATATATATATATATTCCCCATTGATTGCTATCCCTATGGGAGAAGCGCAGGGAGTCACTTTCTGTTTTGCACATTTGTATGGCCATTTCCTTCACTAGCTGCATGCTCTTTACATGGAGAAGCGCAGTGATTATATTTGTTTTACATCATGCAGTGGTGGTATGACTTGATTTGAATAATCGCAACAGTGACAGATATTCATTTGTTACTCTTATGAATAGATGCAGGGCCGCCGACAGGGGGGGACAGCCGGGACTTCTGTCCCGAGCCTGGCCAGTCAAAGGGCCCGGCCTCCCTGCCATTAACCCTACAATTTCCTCTCTACAGGCAAAACGGGCCCAACCATTTGCTGGCTTCCGCCCCCCTCCCTTCCCTTCTGCAGGACTGACGGGTCCTCCCCTTTGCTCGGCACTGCCCATCTATCCCTCCCTTCCCCAGCCCCTTTGGCGGGCCTCTGTGGACCTGCTGGGCTCTGCCTTGTACTCGCCATGTTGCTCCAGCAGGCCCAGCCAAGTGCCCCAGGTAAGCCCACAGGCCCCTTACCCTACCCAAGGGGGAAGGGGTCCTATTTGTGTGTTTGGGGAGAGGTGTCGTGTGGGTGTTTGGGGAGGGGAGCTTATTGTGTGTGTGTATATTGGGTAGGGGGTTATTGAGTGTGAGGGGGGGGGAGAAATACATGGGGGGAGGGACAGGTTGGGAGAGGTGGTGGTGTGAGAGAGGAGGGGAAGGAAAGGGTGACGGGGGAGTGTAGGGGGGGTGAGCGAGGTTTGTGAGATGGGGGAAGGGGGGGGGATGGATTCTCACAAGGCCGCCGACATGTGTCTTGGGCCCTGAGAAAGCTGTCTGCACCCCTAAATAGATGTCATCACATGGTTTCCTCATTTTTAATAAAGTCCTCCAACTAAGTGGTGACCTGTTTGTCACCTCTCTCTGTGACGGACAAGTATTCATTCAAGAAAGTTACAGCTATGAGGCTGACAGCCCAGGATCTGGCTATCGTCTATAGCCTTCTAAGGCTTGGTCCCCGCTAGCTACTGCATCGACCACTATGGCGGGCACTGCGAGGAAATTAGCCTACTCCTCAAATGGGGCCGGGCTCGCTGCGAGGGGTGGGCATCACGATGCGCGGTGCGTTTTTCCAGGAGACTGGAAAATTGAGATGAGACCTAGCGATGGAGCGCTAGGCCACGCCCCCGGCGGTTCAGTCAATGAGGGCGAACCAGCTGGGTGACGTCATGGCCACCCCCCCCGTCTTTCCCCCGCAGCTCACTGCAGACCGGGGAACTCAGCTGCATGCGCCGCCTGCCTGGCAGGCGCGCGTGCAGCGCAGCCGTAGCCTAAACGACACACATTTAACTTTTAGCGGGCCATCAGTGATAGTTTTCCCCCCCCCAATTAAGCCCTATTTGAAGATCAGCAGACACAGGAAGGGTCTTGACCTGTCATAAACCCAATTTCTTGTATTTTTAACATAACACCTAACCAACGTTAACCCTTGAAGCACCAGATTGATTAAAATACTTAATATTCCGCGCCATTTTTATTACACATACTAAACAAGTTTTACTGATAATTAAGGCTGGGCTAATTGGTTAAGTATATGTTCATTAGAGAAATCTTGACAACCTAGACCCCAAGGACTTAACTTGAGCACCCTTGCTCTAGTGAAAGAATATGAAAGGAACCAATCTGTGTTGCTTTGGTATCTGGGGAAACCTCAGTGAAAATAAACATTGTGCACTTCACAGTGATTCAAGGTATTTCTATGAAATTCCGTTAGTCATCTATATCTCCATCTTAGTAAAGAAAGCAGAACTCAAAAGTAACCTCAAAACACATGCAATGCATATTACTAAAATGTGAATTATGAGTTCTACCTGC
Organism: Ascaphus truei; assembly: GCA_036426205.1. Taxonomy (NCBI): domain Eukaryota; kingdom Metazoa; phylum Chordata; class Amphibia; order Anura; family Ascaphidae; genus Ascaphus; species Ascaphus truei. The sequence goes on from WSYH01018853.1 coordinate 8,237, forward strand.
TGCCACTGCCCTTTAACCCACAATAAAAAGGAGTAGCTCAGTGGTAACGGCACTGTCTTTGAACCCGGTGAATTCAGTTTGAATCCCAGTTTCAGCAGTTTCCATGTGACCTTGGGCAAGTCACAATCTCCGTGACTCAGGCCCCAAAAACTAGATTGTAAATTACACGGCATAGGGACTGCTCTACGTTATAGTGCCTGCAGATTTCTATGTACAGAACGGCATAAAATACATTCGTCTGCTTTCCCCAGTGGACAGCGGCAGTATAAAAACATGTGTATACTATTAGGGTTGACCTGATAAATACAGAAATCTTTTATGAATATTTACATATATAGCCCTGGTAGGTTTGGGCTATTATTCTGTCCTCCTTCTGTGCAATAATACCTGGTAAGGGCAGGTTTGCCAGGAGTTAAGGTGGGTTCTCCCCACTCACTGCAGATCAGTGAGGCAGAGAAAGCAGTGCAGTCAGGCCTGTGTCCAATAAGGGACGGGGGCGGGCTCTTGTTGTATCTGTCTTAATGATCTGCATTTCCTGTATTGAGTCAGTTGCTCCTACCCTGAGAGGAGCTGAGTCTTACCTAACCGAGCTGTCAGGGACCTGGCAGACTTGAGGCCCTCCCCCTGGGAGAGGCTGGTAGACTGTTCCCACTACTCTGATAGGGGGTAGTGGAAGAGCTAGGCCTGCTTCCAGGGCCCTGACTGGGAGTGAAAGGCCAGGGTCATTCTGAGAAGTACTGCTGTGTTACTGTGTTCCTGTACTGCTGTGTATGCTGTTCCAGTGAATGCTGTTGGTGCAATAAAGTGTTCCTGATTTATAAAGAAGCGGTTGTGAGACTGGAATCTCTCATCCCTGAGTGGGACGTTCTATTCCAGGGATTCCACCCCATATCCTGGGGCCTGCAATAGATGGAGGCACTGTCACCGTGAGTACGTACTGGGTATGTCCCCAGAAGCCTGTCCTGACCTTCCCCATAATACCATCAAGCGGGAGACTCAGGAGTCCTGTAAGCCAGCAGGTGCGCCACACTATTATGCCTTGTAACCAGAGCAGCCTTTCCCCTAGGAGACCCTATTTGCGATTGGGTGGGGGAATACCCGTTACACATAGATCACGGGGTGTTTGAAAACTCTTGAAAAATTCAACTCGTTTTTAAAAGTATTATGATTTGCGATATTACGGGTCTGAAGTTGGATTGCAAAAACTGATTCAACAATTGTTCAATAATGTGCCATGGCTTGCCCTTGTGTACCCTGTCACCCCCATAGTATAATAGTTCCACCTGTTTATAAATCCTACCAGTGCTTTTCAGCCATTTGATATTGGATTAGGCCTACCAGATTTATTTATTTATCAAATATTTTACCAGGAAGTAATACATTGAGAGTTACCTCTCGTTTTCAAGTATGTCCTGGGCACAGAGTTAAGACAAATAATACATGAGGCAGAGGCAAAATTAACAAGATTTCATTTAGTGGAATCAGGATAAAACAATCCGTGTGCATCCTAAAAGCAGCAAAATATTCTACATCCCTTGATTTGATAACTTTAATATTGCAAGGTTTGAGATTTCTATATTAAGTTTCACTACAAACGTACCTTATTATTAAATAGCAAGACTTTAAATAGATTAAAATAACATATACATTATCATGTATACTGGGAGGTTTCAAAGGAAATTTCTTTAGGCTCTGGGTCATTTCCTATGGGGACAAAGTTAATATTTAATAATAATAAAAAAACAATTATTTTATTCCATAAAGGACATTTTTTTTCTCCCTTTCTGTACAAGACACACACACACACACCAGACAGAAAAATTATCACACACAAATCTTTCATCCTAACTAATTAGGAACCACTTCTCCCACTAGACATTGAACCATTTTTCTTTTTGTTAACTTTTACTTTCTTTTATCAAGTATCTGTTACTTTAAGTTCCTGGAGGACATCTTACATTTTCACACACACATTACAAAAGAATGATAATTATAATGCTCTACTTGTTCACTGAACAGAGCAATGCCACGCTCGTCACATTGAAGGATTTAACACCCATTATTAAGCATGCTATTTTATACCTTGCAGGAACTGCACAGGGGGGCTGGGGAGAAGTCAAATGGGAACTAGGGATGACAATGCCATCACTGCAGCAGTTAGCACCGGCCGTATGACACACTCATTTGTTCATATACTATTGATTAAATATATGTACACTTCAGGGCTGCGCTTACCCGGTTTGCCAGGATCCATGGGGGAAAAACGTTAAATAAAACCTATTATTTGCAATAAATAAATACTTCCCTGCAGAGGCTACACCATCACTGAGTAGGGAAGAGGTGCACTAAAAGCGTGCACGCAACCTTGCTTGGGTCATGTTGCCCCGCCCCGGCATATGGGCATGTAGTTCCGGGGACACACGGGGAGTGAAGGAGGGGGAGACTGGAATCTCATTCTGCTCCA
>WSYH01018854.1:0-10700 GCA_036426205.1 Ascaphus truei
CTCTCAGTCTGTCAATCAGTACAGTATACAGACAAAACCACTGTAGGTGAATGACACAGAGTAAATGCTGTCACTGTCGATATAAGTGGCCTTAACTGACCCCTGAGCCCCTGATATAAAACACACTGTCACATACAACTAGGAAATATCAGAACAAATGGAAGGTACAGAAAAGTGTACACTGCCAGAGAATTCACTTTGTTGCACACCACCCTTATAAAATATTGCATTTAATGGAAAAATTAAAACATATCACAGTAATTAGAATATAAACAGTAAAATGTATGTAGTGGGTTAAAGGGCTAATGGAGCTGACAGATCTCAATATAACTTAGAATAATTAAAGGTACAAATGATGCTGATGAGCCAAAAGAGAAAAAATCTGCCATAGGAATAAAGGTCCCCACCCAGGGCAGGAAAGATATGACTGCCCACTAATAACTGAACACAAACCACTAGACATATAAATATGTGCAGCAGTCCCACACTGAAAGAATCAGTGTAGTATCAATGTGACCATAATTAGATCAATACATGAGGAATGCTACTAATTGAAAACACAGTCCTATATCACACTGATAAAGGAGACAGTGTGTAGTAAATAAATAAGTAAATACATGCTACAAATACCAATTTACTGTTTATTGTAGTGTCTATCAAAGAATGGAGCATAATACCCTGAGATTAAATTCATAGTAAAGCAAGTAGGTACCACCTCTATAGTGTAGCCAAACATTCAGAGTCAAAATATAAACAAATATAGCTCACTATTAAAGACCTAGTTGCTACAATGTATCCTAAAAGCTGGTAGGTAAAGTAAGCAGCTACAGTATCTACTGTAGCATCCAGACCACACCAATTCGGTGCATGGAATAGCCAGTAAATCATATAGCACAGAGTGAGGAGGAGGCAAACATAGATCTGATGGAGGAATGGTAATAGGGCTGAGGGAGGAAGGTACTATTAACTTGTATGCATGTACTGTATGTCTTTATTTGTATAGCACCATTAATGTACATAGCGCTTCACAGCAGTAATAGTTACAATCATATAAATAATAAGATATAAATAACACAAAGGGAAGAAGTGCTTCAAACTTAAAAGTAACATTTAGGAAAAGGAAAAAAAGGATTAGTATTATAAAAGGCGCCAACATGAAAGGATATTCTCTCTCTCTCTCTCTCTCTCTCTCCATCATCATCATCCTCATCCTCCCCGGCGTTCACTCACCTCCCTCCCCGGCGGTGGGACAGGCAGTGGGCAGGCAGCCTGCAGCTGCCTCGCGGGCGCAGAGTGCCTAAGATGGCGGCGCCCGGAAGGACCCCCTTCCTCCCTCGCGGCGCTGAGTGCCTAAGATGGCGGCGCCCGGAAGGACCCCCTTCCTCCTGTAGCTGCCTCGCGGTGGCGCCGCTGGGAGGTGGGAAACGGAGAGATGACGTGTGTGTGTGTGTGTGTGTGTGTGTGTGTGTGTGTGTGACACTGTAGGGGGGGGACCGGAGCTGCGCATGGGGGGGGGGGGGGGAGCGGAGAGAGAGGGGGGAGCGGAGAAACATACAGGGGGAGTGGAGAGGAGGGACCCGGAAATTTTAAGCAACCCCCCCCCCTCCTGTCCACTGTGTCCCGTCCCCCCCCCCCCCTCCTCCTAGCGGGAAATTGAACTCACGGGCAACGCCGGGTCTCTCAGCTAGTATATACATATATATACATACATACATATATATACTATGACACACAGGAATATCACTCAACACTTAAATAGACTGTGTCCAGAACACCTGTATATAAGTCATATATTGTGTGACTAAACAGTGGTGCTAAAGGTTAAATAGATATAGAAACAACAAGGAGAAAGCAACCTTTAAATAGCACACGGACATGAATGAACGTGTAGAAAAAAAGAATTTTATTCAGGTGATTAAAACAGGGGATGAAATCTAAAAGAAGAGGGGGGCTCAACACTACCTAGACATAATGGACCTGGAGGCAAGGGTCTAAGATAAAGATCCAAAGCAAGACATATACAGGGTGCAGGTGGCTTTGTGTAAGCGCACCTGCGTGACAGTCAACCTAACTGAGATCTTGTGACCACATGTAAAAATATTATTCCATATAATTTGATGCAATGGTTACATGTTATGGGTACACAAGTATAAGGGGTAACAGAATGCAAAATACGTCACCACTCAGTAGGTAGATGTCACAGACAAGGTAGGTCACAACTCCATGTCAGATGGAAAAAAGGTAGGGACCCCCCTCAGCAAGACTCCCACTCCAACGCGTTTCGACGGGAAACTGTCTTCTTCTGGGAGTGGTGAGGGGAGCAATGAGCTAGCATTTATAGGGAAAATCATACTGCAAAAATCGCGCCAAAATTTGAAAGATTGCAAGCAGCTGTGAGAGCAGAGAGTGTTTACAGGCATAGCAGCAACATGGGGCCTGTGTTGCAGTGATTATACATCTCATTGGGCTATTCTGATCACGTGCCTTCTAAGGTCAGCCCCTATGTAAATATGGTGATGACGCGTGTGACGTCATCGCGTCACGACCGTCATAACGCATGGCCGTAATGGCACCTCCCACTGGAGTTATAGGCACGCCCAAGTAGGGGAAGATATTGAGATATTTGCCAGTTACAAAGGACTGGCTATGGTAGTTTTGCCTGCATGATGTGAATGGGGCGATGACGGGTATGACGTCATCGCGTCACGAACGGCATGACACACGGCCGTGATGGCACCTCCCACTGAAGCCATTGGCAGGCCCAAGTAAGGGGAAGCATAAAGGTATTTCCCATTTGCAAATGACAGGCTGTAAATGCCTTGTCTGCCAAGTAAATGGGGAATGAGGATGACGTCATTACGTTTAGTATAAGCATTCACAAAATTGTCATGGTAACCATGTCAACAAGGGAAACAAGCAATTTAGTATCAAACAAAAAGCGTGATATATATTCTATGAAGCCCTAAACTGTAAATAGGGGGAACTGTTAGCCAAAAACATACAATGGCAGTTTGTCCTGAGTTGGTACCAAAGATATATATGAACACTAGCTGAGAGCCCCGGCGTTGCCCGGGATGTTTGTGGTGTGGGTGTGGCATTTGGGTGGGGAGTGGTCCACGCGGCCCATGTGCGGTGGTAGTGCTGCTGTGGCTGTACTGATGGTGATTGTATTGGTGTGCTGATTTGGGAGGGTTTGGTGCTGATGTGGGGGTGCGGATGTGGGTGTGCCGATGGGGGAGGTGCAAAGGTGGCGATGTGTGGGTGCTGATGGTGTTGATGGGGGCTGGGAATGGTGGGGAGCCGAGAATGCCAGTGTGCTGGGGGGGCATGGGATACCGGTGTGCTGATGTGGTGGTGCTGGGGTGTGTGTGTGTATACATGTTTGTGTGTATACATTGTATGTGTGTGTGTGTGTATACATGTGTGTGTGTGTATGTGTACGTGTGTGTGTATGTGTATACACGTGTGTGTGTATACACGTGTGTGTGTATACACATGTGTGTGTATACACGTATGTGTGTATACACGTGTGTGTATACACGTGTGTGTGTATACACGTGTGTGTGTGTGTGTGTATACACATTTGTGTATACACGTGTATACATGTTTGTGTGTGTGTATACATGTTTGTGTGTATACATTGTATGTGTGTGTGTGTGTATAAGTGTGTGTGTGTGTGTGTACACATGTTTGTGTGTGTGTATACATGTGTATGTGTGTATACATGTGTGTGTGTATACATGTGTGTGTATACACATGTGTGTGTGTGTACACGTGTGTGTGTGTGTACACATGTGTGTGTGTACACGTGTGTGTGTGTGTGTACACATGTGTGTGTGTGTACACATGTGTGTGTGTGTACACATGTGTGTGTGTGTACACATGTGTGTGTGTATACACGTGTGTGTGTGTATACACGTGTGTGTGTGTATACATGTGTGTGTGTATACATGTGTGTGTGTGTGTATACATTATGTGTATGTATACCTGTGTGTATACGTGTGTGAGTGTATACGTGTGTGTGTATGTGTACATGTGTGTGTGTGTGTATGTCTCCATGTGTGTGTGTGTATGTCTCCATGTCACACAGGAATATCGCTCAACACTTAAATAGACTGTGTCCAGAACACCTGTATATAAGTCATATATTGTGTGACTAAACAGTGGTGCTAAAGGTTAAATAGATAAAGAAACAACAAGGAGAAAGCAACCTTTAAATAGCACACGGACATGAATGAAAGTTTAGAAATAAAGAATTTTATTCAGGTGATTAATACAGGGGATGAAATCTAAAAGAAGAGGGGGGCTCAACACTACCTAGACATAATGGACCTGGAGGCAAGGGTCTAAGATAAAGATCCAAAGCAAGACATATACAGGGTGCAGGTGGCTTTGTGTAAGCACACCTGCGTGGCAGTCAACCTAACTGAGATCTTGTGACCACATGTAAAAATATTATGCCATATAATTTGATGCAATGGTTTACATGAATTGGGTACAGAAGTATAGGGGGTAACAGAATGCAAAATACGTCACCACTCAGTAGGTAGATGTCACAGACAAGGTAGGTCAGAACTCCATGTCAGATGAAAAAAAAGGTAGGGATCCCCCTCAGCAAGACTCCCACTCCGGAGTGGGAGTCTTGCTGTGGGGGGTCCCTACTCTTTTTTTTCTATACATATATATATATATATATATATATATATATATATATATGTGTGTGGTACTGCAACGTTATACCGAGTAATGAACCTTACACCCTGTATGCAGTTTGTTTGTTTGTTTTCTTTATTTTGCAACGTATCTTCTCTGTTAATGTGAGAAAGTTAATCTAGAGAGGAATCAATCTGCTCTGTCTTATACTGTAGTTCTTTTCTTTGAACCTTTTCCTATAGAATACTGACTCAAAGTAATTTCCAATACCACTATTAAGAGCAGCAGCAATTCGTTTTTGCATTGAATTTGCCTGCACTCCCCAATAGCACTGGACTTAAATTGTTGCATTGCTAACATTATTGCTTCTAGAATATCATGGTGACATATTTAGTCATTGTAACACCATTATACATTACTCCTCCTTAACCTATTTTAGTGCGGTCTCCCCTGACAAACTTTACACATATATACATATGTGTATATATATGTGCACACACACACTTTCATTATGGTGTCAGAGCCTATAATTCTTTCCAGTAACTTTCTATCCAAGCACAAAGTCAAAGACTGTCTTCAATCTCTTTCAATGTCAGCAGAATCACACAATAAAGGCACACTTGCTGCAGGCCATGAAATCCCTTCTAAGTGTTATGTCATGCGTGGAATATTTCTTGTGTCATTTTAAGGACAAAGCCTACTGCACATATATGACAGCAGTACCATTTGTGAATATTAGTCTGCTGTCTCAATTCTCCCACACTTTCAGAAAGTACAAATATATTCATTTTACCAATGTCTTGTGAAAACAAACAATATTTAAATTGCAAACAATGCAATGGGGCTTGAGCCTCTAGTTCATTAATGAACACAAATTCAAAAGATTTGATTACTTAATGAATATATTTTATTTCAATTTACTTAACAAAATTATCTTCATATTTAAAGAGTAATAAATATCTGAAGAATCTTTGTCATGTAAAGCAATGATGTTTCTATTTGTATGATATTTCTATGAGACCAGATGATCTCTTCCCTAGATGGTGAGAAAGGAACTGCTGCTCCTATCTGATCCCATTCTATTTTATGGAATTGCCAGCTGGTACCCCTGGGAAAGCATAATGATTGCTGTTTCATCTGTCATTTTCAACAAGCAGCTGTGGAAGAACCTATCCTTTCAATTGTACAGCAACTATTCTCTCAAACCGCATGGACGTGGTGGTTGGTGGGACGATTTTTATTCCAGCAGAACGCATGTAAAGAAGAAGAATGTCTGCCTAAGTTGCTGAGACTGTTTTAGCTATGGGCAATTGTAAAATCAGGACACCTGGTTTAGCCCAGTAGTACAGAACAGAATGTGAGAAACTTGACAGGGCTGTGTTAAGATAAGCAGTAGCTCTAAAGATGTTGAAGTATATGTCAGATATATCCTATTGTGTCCCCTGTGGTTTGGTATCAAAGCATTTGATCTACATTTCAATCATTTAAACAACTTATTTTTGGAACAAAAAAGAATTGTTATATGTGATTCATGCAGACACTGAGAGAGCAGAAAAAATAAATGAGAAAAAGTAGGAAGGAGCATAAGAGATTACAAAAATAAATTGCCTGTACCAGAAACTGCATTTTAATCCATTTTTATCTTCATAAACTACAGTATATTTTTTTTGTTTTACTATGAGAGGAGAGCACACAGTAAAAACACTTTGTTGCAAATTCATTTAAAAAAAATCACAAAGCAAAAGATGTATAGACATTTCTACACATTCATTTTATTTTTCTCCTTCCAAGGACCTCTGTTTACCTTACTTGTTTGTTATAGAGGAACACATATCTCAGTTTTCTTCCACATCTCAATTCTACATCACACCGGATCCCATACAGTACCTCTAGTCTCATCTAATTTTCCCTTGTGTTTTGATTCTAAAAAAAAAAAAATCTGTTGATTCTGGTTTTGCCAACACTCGATTTGTTTGGTTCTGGATTTTTATCACATTATGGAAAAAAACCTCAAATAAGCAGGAAAATGCTAAAATAGCCCAACAAATAAAAAAACTGCTTGATATAAGTATAATATCTAAAAACTATTAGGAAACTAAAATAATATACATGAAAACCTAAAATAATTTAAAAAGAGAAACACTCTACTGATAACTCACAACAGAGATAGGCAATTGGCCTGGTGTTCTTGTTTTTTTTCTACATAATTTCACACACCTGGCTTTGCCCATATTTAATTCTTACCCTGGTCCCTATACTGTACTTAAAGTAGATACATTTTTTACATTTTCCTCTTTTCAGGCATATTCCCTACTGTCCCTTCAAATATGCAATATTCCCTCCGTCCCTTAAAAACAGCACGCTTGTCTCACAAACTTTTGCCTGGCTCAATTTTGCCATCAATTTCTAAACTTCCATTTGTACAAATGTAGCCCTTATTACAATCTGATGATCTTCTGCAAATAAATGTATTGGTCATGATGGCTCTGGGAATTTGATGCAGCAGCAAGTTAATTCTCGTGCTTTCTTTGACCATGGTTTACTGGGAAGCTGAAGGAAGGCAAAACATGGGCAAAGAACAAAATTATATTATTAGGACAAAATGTATTCACACCCATTCTATTTTCAGAATTCCTGTCCTATTATAAATCCCCTACAATGAAGTATTGCACTGAAAATGTCTTATCAAAGTAGCCAACAACCTCTCTGCTGAAGATACATTATTCTCTTTTAATGCTGCTTGACCTGTGCTGCTTCAATTGGTAGTATTGACCATTCTCCTACTGTATCTTTCAGATTCACTAAATAGTTATCTGGTAATAGATCATTTGTCTATGGGGCCTATTCTAGTAGCTTCGATGAGTTTGCTGCTATCTCACAAGGGTTGACATGTTCTCATTGAATGGTTTGTCATTTGTGTTATCATGGTACTGTATTCAGAAAGAATCTGAAACTCTCTCAAACCATGAGGTACTGCAGGAAAATGCACAAACCATACGGCGTAGAAGCAAAGTCATCTCAGATTTTTTCTAAGTTCTCCCCCTGCGATTTTCTCACAATCTGACCTACTTTTCCCTGCACAGCTCTCACAGGCTATCGCAGTATTTTTATTCAAAATTGAATACTTGTGTACTGTACGTGCGCAGGGGGTCTCCAGAGCAGGACCACATTAATTTCTGGTCCGGTGACCCCCTACTTCCCAAGTTAAAGGCCCCGGTATGGGGTGCCGGTATCTCATATGTATTTAAATGACCCGTTGACATGACATGGGAGATTTAAACATTGCATGGGGATACCGGCACCCCATAATGGGTCCTGTAACTCTGGAAGCAGGGAGTCCTCTGACCTGAAATCCATGCAGAGCCACGATGTAAGCCACAGCTCCACGGCGCTACAAGGCGATATGCTGACGTCACTGAGTTGTGCCGCACTAGGCGACCTATGTAACTATAAGATAAAACATGTTATAACAATTATAATTTTAATATAGAATATGCATAACGAAAAATGTATTGAAAAAATGGAAAAAATATAAAAAATATATAAAAAAATATATATTCAATGGAAAAATCCCAACAAAAAAAAACCCTTTTTTAAAAAAACTTTAAAAACCTTAAAAATCACAAAGTCCTGTTCCAGATAAATGCATCCAGGTATAGGCAGCCCGTTTGAAAGGGATCACAACTCCCTATGGAAGAAAAGAGAAAAAAACAGGCGCACACCTAGTGCATTAAAGTATAACAATAAGTTTGGGGTGCCGGTATCTCATATGTATTTAAATGACCCGTTGACATGACATGGGAGATTTAAACATTGCATGGGGATACCGGCACCCCATAATGGGTCCTGTAACTCTGGAAGCAGGGGGTCCTCGGACCTGAAATCCATGCAGAGCCACGATGTAAGCCACAGCCCCACGGCGCTACAAGGCGATATGCTGACGTCACTGAGTTGTGTCGCACTAGGCGACCAACTCACGCAGGCTCAGCAAAGTAATGCAAGCAAACCGAACAAGCTTCTGGCAGCTAATAGACTCCCACAATCCCATAAAAAGATTAGCATATGAAGGTGCGAAAGATGTGCCCATAGCAGTGCCTCTAAGTTATAAATAGAATTGTGAATCAAAACTAAAATAATTATGTGTAAGTAAGAATGTAACCAAATCCAATAGAAAGGTGGAAAGGGCTGGTGCCAAGTTAGATCAATTAAGAAACTGTTGAATAGAAGCAATGGCTTGCTCATGCTTGATGATGTTGTATAGAGATGTAACATCCATAGTTACCCATCTGTAGCTGGTACGCTATTTCATTTTTTGGATGTCAAATAGCAATTTGTTGGTATCTTTCAAAAATGATGGCAAAGATTGTACATGGGGTTGTAAATACCGATCAATATATCGTGAAAACCCATCTTCCAAAGATCCAATACTTGCCACAATAGGACGTGCTGGTGAACTTTTGAGCGATTTATGGATCTTTGAGAGATGGTTAAAGAGGAGCACAAAAGGATGTGGAGAATACAGAAAATCCAATGCTTTTGTATTTAACACTAAGGGGGTCATGCAGTAAGCGGTGAAAAGGCACTTTTCAGCCGTTTTGCACCAAAAATGCATACCACGATTCAGTAAGCCCCGAGAACTTGGCGAAAAGCAAAAAAAGCACCAATTTTTTTGGCGGTTTTTTTTTCCCGTCAGAGGCTAACCGATAAGGCAATGAAGGGGTTAACCAGCCGTGCCAGGTTTATTGTGGGTAGCGGGGGTGGGTGAAGGGGGTATTTGGCCCATGGTGGCTGTTTAGGGCTTGCACTCACCCATGTCCAGCTGCCACGATGAAGGCCATCCTCATCTTCATCACCGTCCATGCCCCCTCCGTTGCTGCAAAACATAAACAAGAATAAAAAGAGCCAATGTAATGTCCCCTAACCCCTTAATCACCTTTAGCAGTTATTAACCGCTACAGTCATTAAGATGTTAACCCATCCTCACCCACCACTCGGGAGGCCTATACACCCTCCCCACTACCCAGATGGGAGGCCTACCCACAAACCCTTGGGGCCAATACCCCCTTCCACCACCCCCAGTACCCACAATATAAACAATACACAGCCCCACAATAAACATCATTATATTCATTAAATACATAACCCAACCTCTGTGCCCCCCCCAAAATACATGATTTATTATTTTACATACAGGGTTAATACCCCAGGCCCACGGGAGTCCCCGGTGGCCCTGTCGGGTGTCCGTAAGCCTCACAGTGGCCCAGCAAAAGGTTTCAAACAGGGTCTGGAGACCTACGGGTGGTCCCCGCCAGGTGCTGTGGTCCACCAGCTGGTCTCCGCGGGTCACCGTGGGCCACAATGGGGTCTCCATGGGTAGGCCTGCAGGTGTCTGGGGGGCCCCAGGTCAGACCCACATGTGTCTGAGGGGCTTTGGGTGGTTCCCAAGGGGGCCTGGGGGCCCTTGGGTGGTCCCTACAGGTCCTCGGTGCCCCCACAGATGGGGCCACTGGTTCTTCTCGGCAGGTGTCCCCCGTGGACACGCCAGACTTGTACCCGTGAGCCTCCGAGGAGACCTCAGGTGGTCTCCAGTAGTCCCCGCAGACCTAAGTAACCAACCCTTTATGTAAAAAAAATAAACCTGTCCTATATATTTAAATACATAAATACTACCTCCCCCCTGCCACACACATACAGTACAGTAATGGGCAAAATAACTATTATCCAGATATGGATAATAGATTATATGTCCATTATTAAACACAAACTAGCATAATAAAATAAATAAACTTCTACTAACCTCATCAATATGAAGCCCCTTCGCCAGCAAATTCCCTCTGTCCTCCGTTGGCAACAAAATACATAGCCAATACATTGCAAAAACATTCTGATATCAATTAACCCCTTAATCACCTTATCAGTTAATAGCCGCGATGGTAATGAAGGGGTTAAGCCACCCTGGCCCGATACCCACCCTTCATGCATTCATTTGTACAGTGGCTTCATCGTGAAAATATATATAAAATAGAACCTATGTAACTATAAGATAA
>WSYH01018855.1:0-10700 GCA_036426205.1 Ascaphus truei
GACAAGGGGCGTTATACTGTGGACACGGTGTGCGGGTACACGGTGGTGGGAGCGGGGTTACGTTATATTTTTTCCCAGTGATCGTATTGAATATGATATGTATAGAGTATAAGTTATGTGTGCATGTTTAGAAAGCTAGTCCTGTTTTAAACAAGTGTGCTTATCGTGATCGTTTCCTGTGAGGGACTCCTCCCACTCCATTGGGATCCCTCGCAGGTGGAGGCGCTGCACCATATTCGTAAGTGTGACACCCCAGGGCTCTCTGTGGCAGAGGCTCAGGCTCCTGTGAGCCGACAGGTGACAACAGCATTAGTAGTTACTGTATTTCTAGGGGAAACAGGGCTGCATAGGGAAAAAACAAACAAACAACAGGCACACTCATAGTGTAATAAGGTATCAAAATGTATATGGGACTGATTAAAATATAGATTGCGCACTCACAAACAACACAGGAACAAGAGCATGTATGAGATAAATCTCAATCGCCAACGATGAATGCAGGGTCCCAGCAAGATGTCAGATGTCCATCTGAGAGTGTGCTGTGTGCTGCAGGGGCCGGTAAATACGTGGGTACCTTCCGTGTACCGGATACAATGTAAGCGCTCCGTGCGCTTCCTCACTTTGGTCTCTCTGCTCACCGAGGTCTCTCTTGAACTGTGACGTCACAGAAATCTCCTGGATTGGCTGTGGCTTCTCCCAATGGGGACTCACTGCTGGCTCCGTTCTCAATATTAGCTAAAAAGTTCCAGTTTGTATGATCTGGCATACAATAAAAGACATATAAAATTTGAATGTACTTGCACATGTACTCTGAAACACACCCTACGCATTGAAGTCTCAAGGACAAAACCCTCCACCATTGTACCCTCCACCATTTTTTTAATGCAGCTTTAATAAATACATTTTTCATTACCAAGACCTGTTCTCTGTTGCTGTGTGCCACGCAAGTATTTTTGGGGATATCTCTGAACCCTGGACACGGCTGCACGCTTGAGGAAACCACAGGGGAAATACAGTGAGTACCTTCATTTATTTATGGGCCATCCCAATGAGGAGGAGAAGATCACTCCCTACCTTCAGGGAATTATTGAACCAAACTGAAGACTGGAACATTAATTACTGATTATAATCCCTGTGTATTGTTACCTCTGTTGATGAAAAAACATTATTATGGGACCAAGCACTTGAGCACCCACCAATTACCTATATACACTCCTTGTTGATGAGAGAGAAAGAGAGAAAGAGAAGAGAGAGAGAGAGAGAGAGAGAGAGAGAGGGAGGGAGGGAGGGGAGAGGAGGAGGGGGAGGGGAGGCGCGGGCGGATGAGAAACAAAAAACAAGCCGGGCATGGAAGTGGGGATTCCCTGCAGCTGTGATCTTCGAAAAACGCTGCACCGTCCACGTTGCTGTCTGCTCTGTCTGGGCAACTACACATTAACTTTTATGTAAGTGTGGATTTACTTGTATTGTTTTAATACAGTATATACAGTATACATACTTTTTACACTTACTCTCTCTATGTAATCATCTTACCTGTGTGAGGACAGTACTGCATCACCACAGGGAAGCATTGTCCCTCCGCCATTATATGAGAGGGATACCCTTCCACTGATCATCTCCTATACAGAGAGGACGGAGGCAGACGGAGTCATATCTGCTAAAGATGACTTTCAGTGCCAGCTGTCCTTACTGGGCCATGTGAGTTGTGGCATTGCCTACTTATAAAGACACAAACCTATATAGCATATTGGATTACATACAATCCTGCACTATATGTGTCTTATTCTTTATTCTCTATATACGATTCTGCTCTCCCTAAATACAACACCATCCATATTATATTTTCCATGTAAGAAAAAGACTAAGGGCCTCATGCAGTAAGTGCCGAAAAGCCGTTTTTCGTCATTTTTTCGCAAAAATTGCCTTCCTGATTCAGTAAGCGCCGATAAGTGGGAAAAATCTGCAATTTTGGTTGCCGATAAAAACTTATCGGCAGCCAGGTGGCAATAAGCCAGTTTTCGGCACTTATCGGCACTTTTTTAAATCGGCTGTAATCTAGTAGCCCCGATCAGCTTTTCGCTGCTGATCGGCACTCCAGAATTGAGAATTTAACGCCAATCCAGCCCGCCAACTAAAGTTGGCAAGTTGGTGGAGGAGAAGCATCGGCAAGGTTGACACTTAGAAAAAATCAGGCCTTTTTCCTGTCTGTGATTGATGCCGGGGGTCTCCGGAGCTGATACCAGCACTGGAGCCCCCCCGGCATGCATTCGAGGCAGGAAAAAGCCAACTTCATTACCTTAGCGGCTAACCGCTAAATTTATATATATTACCCCAACAACCCCTATAACCCCTAACATACACATATATGCACATCAAAGATACTATAGGCCTCCGGGTGCCCTCGGGTGTTACCCGCAGGCCTGCAGTACCAATTATGTGCCCCCCCCCCAAATTAATGTCAAAACACATACATACTTATAAAGAAATAACCCCCCCCCCTTAACACATACAGTATAGTATTGGCCACAATTACTATTATCCACAAATGGATAATAGTGAATGTGCCCATTTTAAATACATAAACACCAATCAATACATTAAATACATATAGCACTCACAAAGGGGCCTGTATCTCGGGAAGCAGGGGCTCCCCGGACCTGAAACCAATGCGGTTCAGCTCCGGAGACCCCCTGCACATGTACACTATGAATAAAAATGGTTTAAAAAATTATTTTTAATGTGCCGATATTTGCGCAGAGAGAGCGGCGGATCTCTCTCTGCTACAGACAGATCTCAGCAGGGGACGGCTTCTCGGCAGCTTCTTGCCAGGCAGCCGTCTCGCCACCGGTTACTAGCCATTTTATCAAATGGTGGTGGCGCATTAATTCGCCAGGGATTCAGCCCTTACACGCCAAAAACATGGCTAATTGCAAAACTGGCTAATGCATTTTTTCTCTGCTTACTGCATAGACCCCTTCGTGCGATAGCAGAGGGAAAAAAGCTTGCATGCGTGATAAGCCAGTTTTGGACACGTCCGAAAGGAAATGGGCTCCGGGCCTTAGTGAATCGCGCCGCCGGCTTAATTTTTTATCGGACATGCTAATTTTTTTCAGGCCAGCGCGAAAGCTCGGAGCTTAGTGCATAGCCCCCATAAACACCAATCAATACATTAAATACATATAGCACTCACCCATTTCTGGCTGCCACGATGAAGGCCATCCTCATCTTCATCCTGGCCATGCCCCCTCCGCTGCTGCAAAACAGACACAAGAATGAAAACATCCAATGTAATGTCCCCTAACCCCTTAATCACCATAGCGGTTATTAACCGCTACAGTCATTAAGGGGTTAACCCACCCTCACCCACAACTCGGGAGGCCTACATACCCTCCCACACTAACCCCCCACCCCATGAGGCCTAACCACCCTCACCCACTACCCACAAGGGAGGCCTACCCACATACCCTTGGGGCCAATACCCCTTCCCCCCACCCCCAGTACCCACAATTAAAACAATACACTGCCCCACAATAAGCATCATTCTATTTATTCAATACATTACCCACCCCCTGTGCCCCCCCATAAATACATGATTTATTCTTTTACATACAGGGTTCATACCCCAGCCCCACGCGAGTCCCCGGCGGGCTGGATGACCGTAGCGGTATTAACCGCTACGGTCGTGAAGGGGTTAAGTGCACCCGCAACCCCCCCGCAAGCCCTAAACAAGCAACAAGGGCCAAATACCCCCTTCACCCACCCCCGCTACCCACAATAAGCCTAGCACGATGGGTTAACCCCTTCATTGCCTTAGCGGTTAGCCGCTAAGGTAATGAAGTGGGCTTTAAATGCATTTTTCCTGCCTCGGATGCATGCCGGGGGGCTCCGGTGCTGGTATCAGCTCCGGAGACCGCCGACATCAATCACAGACAGGAAAAAGGCCTGATTTTTTCTAAGTGTCGACCTTGCCGATGCTTCTCCTCCACCAACTTGCCAACTTTAGTTGGCGGGGCGGATTGGCGTTAAATTCTCAATTCTGGAGTGCCGATCAGCAGCGAAAAGCTGATCGGGGCTACTAGAATACAGCCGATTTCAAAATGTGGCGATAAGTGCCGAAAAGTGGCTTATCGGCACCCGGCTGCCGATAACTTTTTATTGCCAACCAAAATTGCCGATTTTTCCCACTTATCTGCGCTTACTGAATCGGGAAGGCAATTTTGGTGAAAAAAATTGTGAAAAACGGCTTTTCGGCGCTTACTGCATAGAGCACTAAGTTAGTTTACCCTATAACGATTTCCTTATCGGTCCTATTGGGTTTTTCCAAATGTATGTCTCCCACGGATCCCATGTTGTCAGGAAGGTGTGGTGCCGATCATGGATCAAGCTTGTGAGTCTCTCCATTGTCATTATGTAGTTTACAGGTCAATGTTTTTGAAAAACAAAATGTAAGCTCTAAAAACAAACACTTCCCATACCGGGAGTCGAACCCGGGCCGCCTGGGTGAAAACCAGGAATCCTAACCGCTAGACCATATGGGAGGACATGTAGGCAAGCATCTTCAAAGAATATTTTCTACAGAAATTGTGGCATACATGAAAGGAGCATTTCCTTTTTTTTTCTTATTGTTTTTTTTATCATAGGATTGAAGCAGGGGGTTTCCGGAGCTGAACTCCCATTTATTTCAGCTCTGGGGACCCCCTGCTTCACAAGATACTTACCTCAGCAAAGTTTACAGCTTCCGCGTCACGCAGGCTAATAGGAAGCCGAGAGAACCGTTATATGCTTATAAAACACAATGTTTCCATATGGTAGATCTTGAGATATAAACAATGAATAAACGGATAGGTAGGAGTGTTGCATACTCGTCTGGTGACCTCCCAAATAGTGCGTTTGGAGGTATATCACATGGACAGTCCAGAAAACGTAGCATATATAATCACTCCAATCATACCTTGATCCTGATGAACGGGATGATAATTGTACCATGGACTCACTAGTAAAGTGCAGCATCCAAAGCGAAGATCCCTTGCTCCAAAGTTCCAGGTGTTCTTCCGTTGTAGAGATGAACGCAGGAACAGTGAGAGAAACAGAGCACTACTCATGGGAACTGTAACAGGGACTTATCCCTGTTTAAATAAAGCAGCCTCAGAG
Source organism: Ascaphus truei (assembly GCA_036426205.1). NCBI lineage: Eukaryota > Metazoa > Chordata > Amphibia > Anura > Ascaphidae > Ascaphus > Ascaphus truei. The sequence continues at coordinate 5,152 of WSYH01018855.1, forward strand.
CTCTGAGAATCCAGCAGAGAGATAGTTGATTGCAGCCACTCAATTAACTAGTCTCCATCTGGAGTAATGAGAGCTCTGTAAAATGCCTCATGTGAGACACAGGAGAGAGAATCCTTAGCTCACATTTGGGCTGACAGAAGGAGCGCAGAGAAGCCTGCACACATACACTGTCTTGAGCACAAAGGCTGTGCTGAGATCAATACACCCAGACACCTATATTTCCTGGACACAGAGGACCAAGGAACCTGCCAGAGACTGACATGGGGAGCCACCTGCTTAAGGTACCTCCAGCATTTTTTAACCCATCACCAAGGCATTCATTGGAAGGTTGCAAAACACCCACGCTAGCTCCCATTGGCAGAGGAATTGTCAGTTTTTCTATATAAGAGCAGCTATGGGAGTGGTTAGACATACCTCCTGAAGAAGCGTCATATGACGCGAAACGCGTAGAGGTGACGTCATCACGCAGCGGGGAGCGGACGTGACGAAGGGTGCTCAGCTGACTGCGGTGTTTTCACATACTTAGCATGGAGTGTGGTCCCTGGTTGAATTCAATATAAGCTATGGTAACATCTAGCCATATCCCCGGATCATTTTCTCATCATTAGACCAAGGGGCTTTGATTCAGGGACCCCCCGCTAGTGCATTGTTGTTGTGGTAATGTGGGTTCATGTGAATCCGTTTTTATTAAGTAATTTTTATATGCATTTTTACTAAGTTTGATATAAAGGTCATTATCTTTATTGACTGTGTTCTTTTCCTTTTTTGCGCTTTCTTTTTTGTTTGCACCTCCAGGAAAGTACAGGTCAGATCAAGAAAAAAAATATACCTGATAACCACAAAATGGAGGACAAGATGTGGCGTTCCTGTAATGAACCCTACCCCAAGGGAAGAGTGGCCCTTCCGGTCCTATGAGGATATGGATAAGGATGAAGATATCTCTTATGGGGAACCCGAACCGAGTCACACCCACAAAACACCCCAAGAATGGTGGAGGTGCCTAAACTCAGTACGCACCAAACAAACAGGTCTCTATGACCCCGAATATTCCTGCCAGCTAACGCAACTGCAAGAAAAGCCTGGCGGATACAGTGAAGCTGCTGAAGTTTCAAATAAAGACAGAGACCCTAGTATCCCTGATGGGACGGAGTCGTCCAAAACAAAAAGGCAGAAAAAGAAAAGCGGTGCTTCACTTACCGTTGAAGGAACAGACGCGTCCGCAGATCCCGCGGAGGGAAAGGGGGTCCGAGATGCCCTGCAGCCTAGAGAAAATGGAGGATACGTCACACGGATGACAGAATATCCAGAGGGCCCAAGGCAGAAGTCATGTAACCCAAAGAAGTGTCTGTCCGGTGCTAACAGTGAGGAACCCTCAACCAGCCATACCAGGGAAGCGGAGCTGGAACCAGTGAGTGGCGATCCCTTAACCAGCCTTGAAGATGCACTGCAAGCTGCCAGGCATGACTGTGATCTACTCTGTGAAGAATTGAAAATGGAGAGAAAATAATGCTGAGCTACAGAAGGCTGTGCTCGCAATTTACTCTGCGGCCAAGACCGAATTGGAGGATCTAAGGATGGATATAAATACTGCGAACACTACTATTACCGCCATGGATGAAAAGCAGAGCAAGTCTGACCGAATGATTGCTAATCTGAAACAGAAGTATGAATAGTCACTGAAAGAGATTACAGTCTTTCAGCATGAGGTTTGTGATCGCCATAGAGAGAGTTGGATGTCTTTCAGAATGAGGTTCATACTCTCCACATAGAACTGAGTGCCTCACGGTCAACAGTATCCGGACAGAGGTGGACATATCGCAGAATGAAGTTCATACTCTCCGCATAGAACAGGATGCCTCACACCAAGAGATCAGCAGTTGCGGCACAGAACTGGAAGTCTTTAAAAAGAAACTTCACAGTCTTGCTGAGGAGCTGGACATCTCCCAAAAATCTGTCTACAGTCTTAATATGGATCTTAAAGTCTCTCAGAAGGATCTTCTCACCCTCAACCTAGAGATAGAAGTCTCACGCCAGGAGACCGGCAGTCTCAACACAGAAGTGTGTAAATGGAAGGAGGACTACAAGGAGGCCCTGAATATTATAGCGACTGTAAGAAGAAAAAATACAAGGCTGAAAGATGAAAAGTTAGAAGCATTGGAGCAACGCACACAAGCAGAGCACCTACTGCAGAACCAACTGCAAGGTCTGCGTACGCACCTACAGATTGCCAAAGAGAAGCAGTGGTCTCTGCAGGAAGAAAATCTGCAGGCTGCTAAAGAAGTTTTTTTCCCCCCAAAGCAGCATGAGAAACTGAAGGCTACCCAGAGCATCACCAGAGCATCTCTAGAGGTCAAGCTTAGAGGCCAGGTGACTCAGTACAAGAGGGAGCACAAGAAGGTCCAGAAACTGAGGCCAACTGCTGCGGCCCAAGCAAAGAAATCCACTGAGCTCCAAAATATAATGAAGAATGCATTGATGCACACTCAGAGCAAGCTCCAGAAACGGGATTCTCGCACTGATGAGCTAAACTTCTTAAAAGGGAGAAAAGCATCAGAGTAATTCAGAAGTACTACAAAAGCTCTTGTCCAAACAAGGTTGTAAAGAGAAATATATCTGCGCAAACGCTCTGCAGCGCTCACCATACAGGCTGCCTACAGAGGAATGAAAACGCATCAGCTAAATAGCCAGAATAAAGCAGCCTGCCTTCTCCAATCCATATGGAGAATGCAACGTCAACGAACGAATTATGAATATTTGAAGCAGTGTGTAATCTTACTCCAGTCAAATGTTAGGAAGTGTCTGAAGCAAAGATACTACAACAAAAATTAAGGAAGTTGCTGGTGTGATTCAATCCAGATATAGGTTCTACATCACAACCAAGCAAGCTGTGCATTGCTATAAGCGCACCCGCAATGCCATCTCAGTACTACAATCGGCTTTCCACACAAGTCAGGAAAGGCAAACCGAATTATGACTGAGATGTGCAATACCAATACAGTCATGCTACTGTGGCCCCATGGCCCAAGCCATATTCCTCACAACGAAAATAGCCGCTAGAAAGGTGCAATCTTTGGCTAGATTGAGACAGAACTGTTTCAGTGTTCACACCTCTACAGGTACAACACTAGGTAACTTCCAAACTCAGATGACCAAGTGGTCAGAAGAAAGACTGTGCTTGGGAAAACTCATCCTCGAGCGACTGAAGAGTGCTGAGCTCAAGCACCTTCTTGAGGAGACATTACTGACCTGGAGAAAGGGCTTAAATCCCAGCCAAACTAAGGGTTCTCTTACTCCATCCACTCTCATTCGAGCCGCAGAGATATCTCGAGTGAGAGTGGAAGGATGGGCTTTAGCCGTGGCAAGCCTGAGCTTCCCACAAACAGGGGAGGTATGTAACAGGGACTTATCCCTGTTTAAATAAAGCAGCCTCAGAGCTCTGAAAATCCAGCAGAGAGATAGTTGATTCCAGCCACTCAATTAACTAGTCTCCATCTGGACTAATGAGAGCTCAGTAAAAAGCCTCATGTGAGACACAGGAGAGAGATTCCTAAGCTCGCATTTGGGCTGACAGAAGGAGAGCAGAGAAGCCTGCACACAGACACTGTCTTGAGCACAAAAGCTGTGCTGAGATCAAGACACCCAGATACCTATATTTCCTGCTTAAGGTATTTCCTGAGACTTTGGGGTGATAGGCTGGTAATGGGAATATCCCTCCAGTCCTGCAGATAGGGTCTGGGGAAGTAAGTTAGCCCTTACAAAGGGATAGGGGTTTGTTATTTTGTGGGTTTTGTATATTTTGCCTGGATAAAGGAACAGGCTCAATAAAGCCAAGATATAATTTCACCCTAATCGGTCTCCATTATATGTACCTCTACACACATCTCTTACAGGAACAAATAAGAGGGGAAAAAAGAGAATTTGTAATCTATAAAAATGAATTGAATGTATTGGTCATGAAGACAGCTAAGCGAAGGTGTCTCCCCACCAACGCGTTCCACGCCTCAGCGCTTTATCAATAAACGCGTTGATGGGGCGACACCTTCGCTTACCTGTCTTCATGACCAATAAATTCAATTAATTTTTATGGATTACACATTCTCTTTCTTTTCCTCTTATTTGTTCCCATGAGTAGTGGTGCTCCGTTTTTCTCACTGTTCCTGTAATACGAAGCCGAACCTGATGATGTCGCGGCTTCCTGTTGGGCCGCAGGCCGCAGGGCGCAGGAGCTGTGAAGCACCACCATTACATGAACCCTACTAGCCGAGTGACTACCGACACCCCTACGGAGGAAAGTATTTCGGTTCACCTCCGGAGAACCCCTGCTTGAATCCCATGTTTAAAAAAAAACCGCCAGCTTCAATTGCCTCTTTAACTACATTACAAACAAACATAGCCAAACATGAAGGGAGGCTGCATATTGATTGGCATGTTGTTAAATAACTATAGTCTGTAATGTTTGTTAATTTGCTGATTTGTTTCAATTCATTTATTCCTAAATTAACAAGACTTGCTATTTTGTAAAACGGCTTGGAATTCATTTGATAACAAGTTCAATGCTGCTCTCTAGTGGATGTGGAAGCAATCAGCACGCTATAATTAGGCGTTTTAGCTGACTTGTTCTTTTGTTGTATTTTACTGTAGGTGTACACGATTTTGTCAGGTTTAATTAACCTGGTCAAATTAGATAAATAATTGAATGTGCTAGAAAAAGATGACTCGCTATTTATTGTAGTGCATGTTCGTTTTGCACTCTAGAACCTACTTAATTTTCTCTTTAAAAATAAGATTTTACATTTGATTTGGGAGTGTGTGTGTGTGTAATTCGTGAAAGGAACATGATCACCAGTCAATACAGTATAAGTAAAAGTACTGTATTGACTGGTGATCATGTTCCTTTCACGAATTACAAGTTTCCCTGTATCACTTGCACAGGCATATGTCAAAATATATTTCAGCAGGGGCTTAAAATAGTACTAAGTGCATTTCAGCAATGTTCTAAATATGCCCCCTATAATATCAAGCATTTGCTGACATTGCCTGTGTCAATTTGCTGCTATTACAGTATCTAAATGTGTTTTTAATGTGTTTTTTATTCAACTGTGTGTTTATGTTGTTGTTAATAAAGTTATATATTTCTTTAGTTAGTGTGGGGCTGTTGTGTGTGTTTTCTTTTTATTGTGGGTAGCGGGGGTGGGTGAATGGGGTATTAGCCCCAACGGTGGTTTGTTTAGGGCTTGCGGGTGGCTAGCGGGAGAGTTTAACCCCTTCATGACCGTAGCGGTATGTACTGCATGAATTACGCTCGGCGGAACTTCATGTTCTAAGAGAACTTTGCGCTCTTAAAACTACTTATCACTGCTTAGTGCGTAGCCCCCTATGTATTTTAAATACACAGGGTGTGTATGTTGTTTATTGCAATGGTTATTAGGGGCAAATTTCCCCAATAAACATGCTATTGTGCCTTAACCCCTTCATTGCATTAGCGGTTATCCGCTATGGTAATGAAGCAGCATTTATGTATTTTAATAATATTGTGCGGAAGCAGGGGG
>WSYH01018856.1:0-10700 GCA_036426205.1 Ascaphus truei
TGGACCAATTGCTTTGTCGTGGCGGCAGTTGGGGGGGGGGTAGGTGCTTGTCCCGCCAGAAAGGGCTCGGTGCTGGTAAAGCATGGTGTTGAAGCAAAGGGGCAGGTCATCGGGACGTACTTCCGGGTGCCCCCTTTGCGTTGTCCAGCCCTGAGCATTCTGGTGAGGCTATCCCCAGGTTTATTAATAAAGAAGCCGCGGCCATTTTACCTCCAAAACTGTGTCCTCTCGTTTATTTGTATGTTTTAGGTATATGGGTATTGGGAAAGGGGGGGGGGGAAGCTCCCGCCTCCTTGGTCAGTTGTTATTTATCTGCCCTTTTTCTTCCCCCTTCCCCATTTTTGAAAAACTCCATCAAAATATTTGAAACAATTCTTTTTTAATTATTAAAACACTGCGATCGCTGGCAAGATATGCACAGGTGTAGACTGCTCTTTCTGTGCAGATCTGCAGCCAGATCGCACAGGGAGAACTTTGAGAGAGGCTGAGATGAGTTTTTCTGCTTCGCCGAGTGGTTTAGGCATTTTCTTGCCGCACAGTTTATTTATTTATTTATAAAATATTTTACCAGGAAGTAATACATTGAGAGTTACCTCTCGTTTTCAAGTATGTCCTGGGCACAGAGTAAAACAAATAATACATGGTTACAAGTACAGATACATAAATGAACAGGGTATACATTGTGTACAAGACATTGCGTGCATAGTTAAAGAAAATATATATTATGAGCGTATGAAACAGTTACAGACCAGATTATTTCTGAATACCGTGATAACTCAACTGACAAACGTTCAGCCAAAACATGCAAACCTTGTGATGTAGCAGCGAACTCATTGAGACTACTAGCATAGGCCCCACTGATTCTTAAAAACAATGACACTACAGTATGTCGGTGTCAGCTCCTTGTGACCTTGGCCAAGTCACTTTATCTCCCTGTGCCTCAAGCACCAAAATCATAGATTGTGTCTGTACTAACTAATGTACACCGCCCTGGATAAGGACGCTAGCTAAATAAATAAATAAATGTAGTTATATAACATTTTAAAATGATCAACCCCAGGATTCCTCTTTTAAAAAATAGAAGTTGTATCTGTGTGACTCATAGTTACTGTAGTTATATAAGAAAACAATGATGCAGGAAAATATGCCTAGCCCTAATATGTGGCCTACCACACCCTGTTCTCTTGTGAAAACATTAAATGAACAAAAAAAAGTATTCAAAATTCTAAAAGAAAATCAAGAGACATTTATACATTGGGAAATATGACTTTCTCAGACAAAGAAAACTAATTAGATTGGTGAGGTCGTATGAGCAAATATGCTCATGGAAACCATAAAGAATAAATATATCTGACATTTCTAAGAAAAAAAGCATATTTGTTTCTTTGGCAAACCACAAAACAGATGCTATTTTTGTTTATTTTTTATGTTATTAATTAGCTTTCTGAAAAACTCTATAAACATTGAATTGTTTAAAAAATGAAAATGTAAAAATGTACTTTGCCACTTTGGTTACAACTAGCCTCAGCACTAAAGGATTCAAATCTCAAATAATACAGTATATCACTATTCAATGCAACTGTTCAAAAGACAAACAAGAGTATAGTGTATTGTGTGGTATTCAGAAGTACCTCTACTGTCTCCATGCCGTGAAACCGTGCAAAACGTAATTAATTAAAGACCGTATTTTTTTTAAATAAAGCCCATTGTAAACATAGCAATATACAACACACATCCCCCCGCCCCCTAACACATACAATACAGTAATGAGCAAAATGACTATTATCCACATATGGATTATAATGCATTTGCCCATTTTAAATACATATAAATTAAAATAAATACAGTAAATATATATTACACTTGCCTTTTACAGGCACCCACGATGAAGGCCATCTTCATCCTCATCTTCATCCTGCCCATGCCCCCTGCGATGCTGCAAAACATACACAAGAATAAAAACATCCAATGTTATGTCCCCTATCCCCTTAATCACCATAGCGGTTATTAACCGCTACAGGCATTAAGGGGTTAACCCACCCACACCCACCACTCGGGAGGCCTACATACCCTCCCCCACTAACCCCCCAGCCTGTGAGCCTAACCACCCTCACCCACTACCCAGCCGGGAGGCCTACCCACATACCCTTGGGACCAATACCCCCTCCCACAGTACCCACAATAAAAACAATACACTGCCCCACAATAAACATCATTCTATTTATTAAATACATAACCCACACCCTGTGACCCCCCATAAATACGTGATTTATTCTTTTACATACAGGGTTCATACCCCAGGCCCATGTGAGTCCCCTGTGGGCCTGACGGGTCACCTCACAGACCTACAGGTTACCAGCAACTTGCTTCATACAGGTTCTGGAGGCCTGTTGGTGGGTCCCGCCAGGCGCCATGGCCCACCAGGTGGTCTCCGCGGGTCGCCGTGGGCCACAATTGGGTCCCCACGGTATGCCAGCGTATGTCTGGGAGCCCCGGGTCAGACCCACAGGTGTCTGAGGGGCCTCGGGTGGTTCCCACAGGGGTCTGGGGATCCACGGGTGGGCACTACGGGTCCGCAGTGCCCCTACAGATGTGGGGCCACCGGTTCTTCCCCACACACCATATATATAAAAACAAACATCACAGCTTGCACTCAATGTACTGGTTCATATAGACAGGTGCTAGTATCAAATAATAAAAATACAACATTACCATTCTCTCGTCCGGTAAAGAAAGACTGCACTCGGTTCAGTAATAATGAAAATCTGTATTGGGCATCTGAATAGAAATGATAAATCACCCAATCCGACGTTTCGGTCCTGGAATAGGATCTTTCTCAAGGGGGTGCGATGTAGCACTGAGCTCTGTCTGTGTTTCATGTTCTGTCTCTGGTTTCAAATATATATTGCCATGCTCAGTAGCACTCCTCTTTGACACATACACATATATATGTTGTGGTTATTTTTTTGGGGTTCAATATGAGCTTATAGGGGTCCTGTATGTTTTGCAATTCTTTTTCAGCTGGTCCTAGCTGATTTGGAGGGTGGCTCCTCCTTCCCTAGTTTGAAGCTCACCCCTCCCACTTTTAAATGGTTAAAGCTCACTCCTTTGCACCTTCCACACACATGGGAACTTGCATCCAGTTTGATTGCGACAAATCTAATACAGAGTGCTTTTCCTGGTGTTATACAGGTTAATAAGAGCTTCAATCAGACTTAGAACTATGCAACTAATTTTGACAGATTTATTATAAATCATTCTTCCTGGTAATGTACAGGTTATTAAGAATCTATTTTAGTGTTAGGACCCTTGAGACGTGGTCTGCCTTGGAGGGGCTCAAGGGCTTACAACACTTTGGCCAAAGAGTTAAACTAAAAGACCATTTTATTCAAAATATATCTACATATATATTTAGGCACTGTACCGTGTATTAGTGTCTTTGGATGTAGCACTGAGCTTTCTGTGTTTCATGTTCTGTCTCTGGTTTTAAAAGGATCTATTTATACCAGGGACTGCTGGTCGATTTCTTCGCGCCAAAATAGCATTAAATAAAAACAGCTGTTCAGTTTCAGCATGACCTGATTCTTATTGGATTGTCCGAATCAGGTGATCGCAAGGTTACACCTTCTGGAGTTGCATAGTGCGTCGTTGCCATGGTAGCCAGACGCCTCACAGATTCAGCCGATCAATAGAATACACTGCGTCACCGAAGTCCATGATTTGCCATGCATGCCGCTGAAGTCACATATAATATATTCACTGCAGTCAGATGAGCCCCTCGCGCGTCATTACCATAGAAGCTTTGTTTTAACTGTTACTAGGATGGTATGCAGTCACCGCTTCATGATGTGATCATCACTGATGCTAATATTGGCATAAAGCATTTGCCATCTAAGTGCGTGCGTCTGATATCAACCTTGAAGGGTCCTATTGGTGCAATACATCTGATTCTGGACATTCTTCAGAGTTGGAACCAGTCTAGGAATACAAATGCTGAACAATCATAGTGGAGAGATCACATACGGGTTCCTCTAAAAATATAAATAAAACAAGCATCAGGGGAGGAGATGGGTAAGGGGTAGTTGGACAAAAAATACAAAATATACATGATGGAGTTAAAGAAACATGGCAAAGCCTAGATAGTCATTTAGCATAGACGGAATCATGGTATCTAACAGCACTATCCACCTGCACTCTTTGTCAAACTTTGTCATATATATTCTGTTATACCTTTGTGCTCTGCAAGGGATTCTTTTTTGTTGCTTCCTTATGATTCTCTTCCCTGGAGCACCGCTGGCTTCCGGGATATTTTATGGGAATATATGCCAGCTTCTTTTGGGTATCAGTTTATTACTGGTGTGCATGCGGTAGCTCTTGTGTATCATAATATTTTACTTCTCTCGTAAGCATTCTTTCTACCAGCTCCACCTTGTTTTTATTGTTGAGTTTTTTGTTCACTGGATAACGCTAATGCAGCTTTTTCTATCGTGGGTAACACCACTACGAATGTCCCTACAGTTTTAGTATCTACTGATTCTGATAAAATAAAAAAATTTAAACATCTTTCACAGAGGAGGCTTAGATGTTGGTGGAATAGAACGGCGTTAGAACGTTATGTTCTTCACAAAATTAAACCCAGAGGCTTAAGAATTCAAACGTTTCCCTCTTTTGAGTTTACTGACAGCAATTTGAAAGTCCAATAGGAGCCAAGTTTAAATACATGCTCCCTGCAGTTGTTACAAATTTTGATTGAACGTGATAAATAAATAATATATGAAGTGAGTACTAAAATTGATACTGCCTTGAAAGATCTGGGTGATTTTGACACTAATCTCATTAATCAGAATGAGAGCGATCTTGACAAGTATGAGGAAGGGCTAATAGCCTTTAAGAAAAGGAAATTCGAGAGAGATGTGACAATCATAAAGTCTATAAATGGCACAGAGGAAGGAAGAATGCTCCACGCACGGCAAGGGATAATGCACCGGCCACTTCTACAGGTGTAACAACAACAGATATCGACTCCTCTGATGCCGAGACTCAACAGAATATAAGACCTGATAATAGCTCTGCAGCCTCTACTACAACTTCCCCTTTTTTAGGGAGAGGTTCCCGCTCAAGAAAAAGGCGGAAGACGAGGCGGGGAACCAAGGGACTTAAGAAACATGGACACCTTTGGGTACAAACCCCAGAAGCAACCCCAATTACGATGGTGGATGATCTGGCCATTATAAACCTTTCAGATACTGTACTTCCTGAGAATCAAACCAAAGTTCTACAGAGGGGGTTGTCTTTTTCGACATCACATCAAATTGATAAATTTGAAGCAAAGATGTTCATTTATTCTGTCGGAAACTTCTCCTTCTCAAACACTTTTCTAAACCCCAGGACCCTGGCACAGCAATGCCACTTACATCAAAATGGGACCTTGGGGACCATCAGAACTTAGATGACCTTGTCTCGCTACTTGAAGAACAAGAACCTATAAGTACTACACAGAAGGATATTATGTTGAGAACAAAACCTAAATCTTCGTTTTGTCCGCCTCTGCAATCATGTTCCGAAATTGAAATATTCGCCAATCTTTTGACGAGGGACATTAAATCATTATGAGTACTTCCTGTCGCTAAAAACCTAAATAAAGAAGAGTGGTTGGCCTTTAAGGAATTACAGGAACTTTAAAACGTGGAAATCAAAAGATCTGACAAGGGAAGCATTCAAACAGCTCCGCGACCCTCTCTGCTATGCCATCCTGTCTTGCGATCCCTCTGTTAGATTTAGAACAGAGTTGGATTGTATTTTGAGATCAGCATAACATGATGGCATTATTACACAGCATAATTATGAAGGCCTTTTGCCACGGTGTCCGGTTGTCCTTACTTTCTACCTATTACCCAAAGTCCACAACAACCCTTCCCACCCTCCAGGGAGAACCATTGTTTCTGGCATGGGGAGGTTGTGTGAGCCTGCATGTAAGTTCATAGACACTTTCCTGTGCCTCTCCGTTATAACACTACCATCTCACGAGACACACAATGGATGTACTATCACGGCTAGACTGCATCACGGTCGATCAGAATACTCTTCTCGCGACATGTGATGTAGAGTTGCTTTATACTAGTATTCCCCATTGTGTCGGTCTTTCAGCATCCAGATTTTATTTATCCATGCAAAACATTTCCCCTGAATTGGTTAATTTTATCATGAATTTATTAGAATTTATTTTGACGCGGAATTTTTTTGTATTTAAGAACAAATTTTATTTACAGAAAAGTGGCACAGCAATTATGGCGGCCTGCGCACCCTCTTATGACAATCTCTTCCTGGGGTGGTGGGAACGAGAAGTGGTATTTTTGGATGACAACCGGCAACTTACCATGCCATGTCTGGTGTGGCTGAGATTCATCGACGACATTCTGGTCATCTGGCAGAGCACTGCCACTGACTTTGCTAATTCAGTCGATGGTCTCGGCCACAACACTTAACATCAGATTGACACATACCAGCAGTCCTAGCTGTGTCGAGTTCCTCGACCTGCGGATCAGAGTGGACGCTTCTGGATGTCTTTCCACTGACATCTTCAGGAAGGACACGGCCACCAATTCGGTGCTCCATGCCACCAGCTTCCACTCCGGTCATCAGGTCAGGGGAATTCCGACAAGCGAATTTTTGAGACTTAGGTGCAACTGCTCCTCCATGGATGTTTTTGAAACAAGAGTGAAAGAACTCCAAGAAAAGTTTTTGAGAAGAGGATACAGTAAAACAGTTGTTAATAAAGGCCTAAAAAATAGCCTTAATTTTGAAAGAGCCACATTACTAAAGCCCAAACCTAAGTACAAGGGCCAAAGGAAAATTAGATTTATTGGTACGTATAACCAACAATGGACAGACCTGAGGGACATTTTTAAAAAACATTGGAGTAGCCTTATGATAGTGATCTTACAAATTCTTTGGGAAATCACATCAACATGACTAGTAGCAGATCACCCAACCTGCAGGACAAATTAGTTCATAGTCATTATGTCCCTCAGGTCGGCACCACCTTCCTTTCTAGTTTCTCTAAAAAGGGATTCTACAAATGCGGAAATTGTTCGGCATGTAAATTCATGCAGCAATGCAATCACTTTAGTAACACCTCTGGAACACACTCCTATAAGTTCCTCTCCTTTCTAAATTGTAAGAGTAAGGGTGTTATTTATCATTTGTCCTGCCCTTGTGGTTTAGTCTACATTGGCATGACCACAAGGGAGGTTCGTTTTAGAATTTTAGAGCATGGCCGCAACATTAAAAATGCCCAGCGTGATTTAGATTGTTTTAAAAAAAATCACCCAAGTGGCCAGACACTTTTTGTATCATCATGGTTCTGACCCTGCTGTCCTATCTGCGTTCGCGTTTGACAGGGTCTCTCTTTGCATCCGCGGGGTGATCTGGAGAGGGCCCTGTTGAGGCGCGCGTGCATGTGGATAGTGCAGTTAGATACCACGATTCCGTCTGGGCTAAATGACTATCTAGGCTTTGCCATGTTTCTTTAACTCCATCATGTATATTTTGTATTTTTTGTCTAACTACCCCTTATCCATCTCCTCCCCTGATGCTTGTTTTATTTATATTTTTAGAGGATGTCTCCACAATGGTTGTTCAGCATGTGTATTCCATGACTGGTTCCAACTCTGAAGAATGTCCAGAATCAGATGTATTGCACCAATAGGACCCTTCAAGATTGATATCAGACGCACGCACTTAGATCACTGCAGCCATCCAGCAAATGCTTTATGCCAATATTAGCATCAGTGACGATCACAGCATGAAGCGGTGACTGCATACCATCCTAGTAACAGTTAAAACAAAGCTTATATGGTAATGACGCGTGAGTGGCTCGTCTGACTGCAGTGAATATATTATACGTGACTTCAGCAGCATGCCTGGCCAATCACGGGCTTCGGTGACGCAGTGTATTCTATTGATCGGCTGAATCTGTGAGGCGTCTGGCTACCATGGCAACGACGCACTACGCAACTCCAGAAGGTGTAACCTTGCGATCACCTGATTCGGACAATCCAATAAGAATCAGGTCATGCTGAAACTGAACAGCTGTTTTTATTTAATGCGATTTTGGCGCGAAGAATTCAACCAGCAAACCCTGGTATAAATAGATCCTGTCTGCTCTAGTTTGCCACCACTCCCAGTAGAAGACCTTCCCCTCAGCGCGGTCTTTTTGACCATGTCTGAGGCCTTATATATCACACCAGGCATACACACTGTAGGCTAGTGGGGATCCACAGTTAACCCTTGCAAGGTGGCTTTACCCCTTGCGTTTGGATTTCTACTATATATAGGGATTAGTTTCCTCTGGCTGGTTGCCACACTTCCTGCCTCTTGGTTATGTGTTTGATGGTATAGGGATATTTAATGGGGGTATGGGGTCCCTTTATTTGTGATATAGGACCGGCCGGTCAGTGGTGTCTCTCGGGACTTTATCCTGGGATTTTCCAATATATTTAGGGCTGTTCCCCATTTTCCCTCTGGTTCATCCCTTACCTGTTTGGTGTTATGTAATTTGCACTGTTTATAGTTCTGTCACATCATCTTCCTACTTCCAGGAGGTTTTTGTGTTGTCTGCCTGTTTTTTTTATATATTGTTATTTTTTAACTTTTTGTGGTATATTTTTTTTGTATAATAAAATTGTGTTATTTTGCTTTATCCCACATATCTTGTGTAGATTTCCTTTACAGATATATCTGAGTGCTTGTTATAGGGTCTTCTTTGCGTCTGTGTGTCTCATATTGGTTTCTGACCCTTAGCACTGCCAACTTCTCTCTCATCTTCAGGGATTATTTGATTGGCAATAGATATCTTGATACTTCTACGGCTGTTCTGACTGCGGTATTTTCTGTGTGTGTTTAATATATATATACAAACATATATATACATATATAAATCTAATAGGGTGTACTGTGTTGGTGGGACAGAGTACACTGGAAAGGTCCCAAATGACGGCGCACTGTAGACCAGAATTGTATTATATCAAGGTCTATGTGTGCTGGTGACATCACCGCTCTCCAAGCATGAGCGAGCTCAGCAGCAGCGTGGACTCAGCCTTAGACAGGTCTGCAACCCTGCCTTTGACCATCATCACCTAGCATACAGTGCTCCCACTGCAGCAAGGGATTCTGGGAAATAACAAGCAAATGAGCACACCGTGTCACCTTTTGCCGGAAATCCATTTTTACATGGAACCCTTATAAGCTAATGCTCGCTGTTCACACAGCTTTTAAGCACAGCATGGGGTTAGATGTAAAGCCAGTGAAACCACTCCCAGACAGCTGTTTAGACCTTTTGGGTCTCATCAATGTGAGGCTGGTCTTGTAGACCTGTATAAGACATGTGAATGTGCTCACACGTGATCTTTTTATTTGCTATATGGTGGAGGGTTTTTGTCACCTTTTTCACCCACCATAACTTATATACAGTATGGTGTGTATAGTGTGTATAGTGTGTATAGTGTGTATAGTGTGTATAGTGTGTATAGTGTGTATAGTGTGTATAGTGTGTATAGTGTGTATAGTGTGTGTGTGTGTGTGTGTGTGTGTGTGTGTGTGTGTGTGTGTGTGTGTGTGTGTGTGTGTGTGTGTGTATAGTGTGTGTATACTTCCCCAACCTGTTGTAGATGGAGAGCGGGTGATTGTCACTCAATGTGCGCCGTGGAGCGTAACCGCGCATGCGCAGTGTGCTACTGACAACCCGAACGCGTCCCTGACTACTGCAGCAGAGGGTGTGCGTGTATCTGCGCTAATGCGCATGCGCAACGCTGCGCAAATGGCGCAAGCAGTATTAAAGAGCATGAGGCTGTTACTCAAACTGCGTAATGGCCAGAACTGAACGGGAAACCTGGGCACAATAAAGATGGCAGCAGCCTACTAAGCACAGATAGTGGCAATGTCTGAAACATAGTAATCAAAGGTTAAACACTATGGGCCTCATGCAGTAAGCGTCGATTATGTGAAATCGGCAATCTTACCGATTAGTCATGTTATTGGCGATTTTTCCTCTCCGTATGCAGTAAGTGCCGAATACATTCAAAATCAACCCGAAAACAAATCCGCCCACTCTCACGATGATTAGCCGATCACACACAGGTGTATCGGCGTGCGTGGCGGGGTGCTGTTAGGTTGCCCAATCACAAATCTTGCTGAATCAGGCGAAACAAGCATGTATTGGATTGCGCGCCATATTTAAAGGCAACGTGTACTGCTAATCATTCTCTGTGTTGTTGGGAGTGAGAGAGAGAGAGACGCACAGAGCTGGCTGATTGAAGATTTGCATATTGACTGAGAGACTTGTTGTGTATTGGGTGAGCTTTGTCCATTGTTGTTTTGTTTACATCTTTGTCTTGTTTTATATGTGGAAGTGTTTCGTGTGATTGGCTGTACATTTCTTGTCTGTTTTTTGTGAGTGCTGGAAGTATGCCCGCAAAGCGTGGGAAGAGTGATGCTGGTGGGAGTGGGAGTGCTACTCGTGGGAGTACGCGTCAGAGTGAACGTACTGTTCAGGGGAGTGATGTTGCTGGTGCACCGAGTGGTGTTGCTGGGAGTGTGAGTGCTGTTGCTGGGAGTGTGAGTGCTGTTGCTGGGAGTGGGAGTGCTGGGAGTGGGAGTGCTGTTGCTGGGAGTGGGAGTGCTGTTGCTGGAGAGCCCTCCCC
>WSYH01018857.1:0-10700 GCA_036426205.1 Ascaphus truei
GTGGCTTGGCGGCGCTCACACAGAGCGCGAGTGCGCCGTCTGTGGCGCCCGTCAGCCAATGAGCTGACACCACACATGCAACGAGCTGCATGATGGAATACCGAGTCCCGGCTAGATGACATTCACTCGGCACCTATAGGCATCAGTGTCATGCGCAGTGGGGACTAGAAGGTTAAAAACAAGTGAAAGCAAACAATTGAGCAATCTACATGTTAAACATAACAAACAATACAATTCATAATGTTAATAAAGTGTAAACGTTGATAAAGTATAAACGTTATGAAAAAATGCATTTCATAATATATATATATATCATGATAGAAAGCAAAATAATAAGAATAATAATAATTAAAATTAAAAACAAGTAATGGCAGGGGTAATGGGAGTTTCCAATATCTGATTGATAATGATCCAATAGTATTTAAAACATACATTTAGTACATTTATGTTGCAATTATTACAATCCATAGGTAGAACCATTTGCTTAATCAGAACATGCTCAATTGCACTGTAAAAATTTCAAATACGTGATCGTATAAGTGCGATTGTGTAATATAATATAACAAGACCAGCAAAACATTACATGATTAAGCGTGCTGTTAATAATCAAATTCATCATTATAATTGACAGAACATACCAGTGTGAACATTTCAGATCTCATTTGATGATATGGGCGCCCCCAGGTTTCGCCGCACAGGCTGCGCCCCCCCCTAAATAATTTGGTGCCCCCCAGTTTTGCGCACCGCTGAGATAGGGCTTGCGAGGGCCAAAAAAAAAAAAAAAAAATCCTGGCAGCGTGCCAACACGCGCCAGCCAATCAGGAGACAAGGGAGTTTTTTTTTTTTTGCAGAAGAACGCGCTAAATCCTGTCACGCCAGTGCCCTCTGTTCCCCGCTGTTGGCGGCCCAGGATCCAGGAGGGGGCAAGCGCCCCCCTTGCCCCCCCCTGCGGACGCCCATGGCTGCTCAGTTCTTTAGGGTGCTATAAATAAGATGAATATTTGCTATTTTGTCACTTTGATAAACTTGTTACATTATACACTGTGATTATTATATTTCCTGTTCTTGATGTTAGTTGTGTGAGGGAGAGGATAACATTGTGACAATTAATGTTAACCACATCCCACAAAGGGGGGGGGGGGGGAGAGGGGGCGACCCAGTGACTGTGCAGCTGACACACACACACACACACACACACACACACTGCACTATATATACTACACTGAGCACTGTGCGCTGTTTTCTTTTGTTTTTTCTGTTCTAGCTCTTGGTGGTGTCGAGCCACCCTGCCCGCTGAATCACCTCTCCTCAACCGGAACAGGTACACTCCTTCTATATACTGTACTGTAGTAGTTTTTGCTACTAAACGTGCATTATAAGGCGCCACATTTATCTTTATTACGTATTGTTAAATTATAATACAGTAAAAATGTAATTTAGAGTTGTTTTAAAAAAATGCTACATGTATTTTCTCATAGTTCAGAACTTATTTATTAAAAAACAAACCCCACAGATGCAGGATATTGCTTGGTCTGCAGCTTTAATACAACTTTATTTGTTTTTAGTAAAAAATATTCAAATGCAAAATAAAGCCACATCAGTAAGGTATCATCCTCACAATCAATCAAGATATTTGTTTCTTTTCAGAGTGAAGATTTGTGCTGCCTCAGTCCACAATGGAGCAGGTAACTTGGCACATACAGTAGTAACTACTCTGTAATTTACAGATGTTCAGTACAAATAACAGGGCTCTTGACATAGGCCTATAATTACTAAGCAGTACTTTTCCATGGGGCATCTTATGGCCTGTTCACCTGAATGGGCTAGCAGGTGTTTTATGGAACAGCACCGCTTAGATTTTATGGGTCATAATCTCAATATCCAAGACTTCCTTCCCCTCTTCTAAAAAGGATGTTTCTATGTTACCAAACAAGCAGTACTTCTTAGACCAGAATCATTGAATATTGATATTCACAAAAATGCACATAAAAATATTCACAACTAATTGAGATGTGTGCCTGAGGCACCACGTTTAGATTCTAAGCTTAATAGGGCAGGGACTAATTATGACTGCTAAATTCTATTTACAGCACTGCATAGAAGAAAAAAATATTATTATTATTAGAAGTGCTCATTTAAATCTGACAATCAGCATTTTGCCTTTGCTCCAATATTTCCTAATTTTGCTTTTTATTTTTTTACAAATGTATAAAAATGTTTCCAAAACAAAGTAGGACAGGTTCACACCTTTCTATTCAAGCGTACGACAACTACAGTGAAATACATCTTGGCATAAAATAGGTAGCACTGTTGTTCCTCTACTCGTGCTGGACCAATGTACTTCCAAACACTTCCTATGGAAGTCCCATAACCTATGCAGCTTACACACACACAGAAAGCCTTGTG
Organism: Ascaphus truei; assembly: GCA_036426205.1. NCBI lineage: Eukaryota > Metazoa > Chordata > Amphibia > Anura > Ascaphidae > Ascaphus > Ascaphus truei. The sequence goes on from WSYH01018857.1 coordinate 2,407, forward strand.
TAATACAGTACCAGCTGGTCTTACAAGAGTCATAAACATGTAGTGTACCTGCTAAATGGTTACAGTTGAATAGTATTGAAGGTATCTAAGGTGTCTTCCGGAGCAGGTATTCTATGGAATAGCACCACAGGGAACATGGGTCAAACTGTTTGCACTACACCGCAGTGCTATACAAGGAAAAATACTATCTTACTATATTATATATAAAAAAAAATTGGCCGCCCCTTCGGGAGATGTAGCTCATGGGTTATATAATACACACATGGCCTGGTGGCAGATATGGAGGGTCAGATAGCTCTAAAGTTTAGACAGAAAACAGACAAAGAAAGAAAGCTAGTTGACATGTAAGGAGAAAGCAAGAATGCTGGAGGACACAGAGGTGGAAAGAATTGATGACATCATATTGTATTAAATGAAACATGCAGTGGAGAAAAGAGATGGGGTGGAAGAGAGAAAAGGAGGGAAGAAAGAGATGGGGGGAAGAGAGAAAAGGAGGGAAGAAAGAGATGGGGGGAAGAGAGAAAAGGAAGGAAGAAAGAGAGATGGGGAAGATAGAAAAGGAGGAAAGAAAGAGAGAAGACGGGGAAAAAAGTCACTCATAATTATTTTGCAGAGGGCGATGTTGGCGCAAAGAAGCAAGCATGGGCTGAGCCCTAGTTATTATAAATAAAGACAAAAAAGCACAGAGATGTACTATGTACTATGTCAGATAAAGAACTCAGAAGTTGATTGCAGAGCTGGCATTGCCCTTACCTGGCTGTGTATTTATTCTGCAGGTATTAAGAAACTCTGCATTGAAGTAGATGTCTACATCACAAAAGAACAGAAGGACATTATTTCCTTTCCAGGCCCGAGCTCCAACATCTAATCCCTTTCCACGGGAGAACTCTTCGTTCAGCTGGATAAATGTGAAGTTCTTAAAATTTGCTGCCCTGATAACAGAAAAGGAAAGCAAAACAAGATTGTAATATACTGCAAACCTCATCAAAGTGCTTTGATATGCGACACATTATTTTTATCATTTGGAATATACAGTATTTCATCGTTTTTTTTTTCAACTTTAGGCCGAAAGCCAGTTAGGAAAAAGCACACCACATTTAATTGAATACACAATATGTTACCAAATGAGGTAAATAAGTTATGGCATGAGTTAACAGACATTTCCTAGAATATTTAAGGGACCTTGAAAAAATTGTTTACGTCAAGTTTCTCCAAAATGAAAAACTGCTGGAGGATTTGACAGCGACGCGTGTGATGAAAATGGCTGAGAGCCACGGCAGGTTTTAAAAGAAACAATTTCCTGATATTTTGAAGTGAGAGTGAATAAAAAGTGGTGTTCTGTAGCATATTGTGACTGGATATTTGTGTAGAGTTTCAGTTAATACGTGTATTAAAGCAGTAATCTCCACAGAAGCCCATAGAAGTTTAACTATTATAATGTTAGTATCTTGTCCCCTGAGCATGTCCAGCTTCTTTTTTTTTACCCCCCAATTAAAAATGTTTTTTTTATGGTTAAAAATAATAATTTTCTTTTTGGATTACCATGGTAGTCTTTAGACTGCGCTGGGCTATGCGGGGGGCTCCATTTTAACCTTCCAGACACTTAATATTTCAAACATATCTTCTGAACGGAACATCACATTAAAAAAATATAAATAGATTTGGAAAGGGCAGCAAGAGATCTCTTAAAGTAAAACATTAAATGGTTTTAAAAAAAAAAAAATATTGGATATTGACACTTCTGGAACAAAAGTGATTTCCTTACTCCTCCCTTTATTTTACATGTATTTTAATGTCTACACTTTATTTTCTTTGTTTATCTTTAATTGAAACTGAAATTGTTATTGAACAAAAAATTATTTTTAAGCGACACCCTGTTGTAATAAACCAGTGAGTCACAGAATGCTTCCTGAGACTCACTGATTGAACTGTGAAGTTCAAGGTCGCACATTTTGACCTTTGTATTTAGCAATTAGACGTAAGAGCTGCATAGAAAATGCAACTTTTCAATTAACTCCTATGTATCTCTGTACATATGCATATGGACAATATAAAGTATACATTAACTAGAATGCAAACGCAATGATAATGAGACGATGGGGCCCTAGGACTATGTACAATGCCCATGTCAGTGACCAATTAAAGAGGCAACCTAAGCAAATAATTTTTGGGGGCGAATCTTTTTTATTTTTAACATAAGATTGAAGCAGGGGGGTCTCCTGAGCTGAACCCTCACTAATTTCAGTTCCGGCGACAGAGGTCCCGGATCCTCCATGTAAGGGGTGATGGTAGCTGCTATGCACAGCTAATTTCGGAGTTTTAAAACTCCTGGGCCCTGTGGACCAATAGAAACCCATGACGTCATCAGGTTTCGGCTGCCTATTGGCTCGTGTGACACGGGAGCTTTAAACTTTAAAGTCCAGCTAGCTCAGCCAGAGTAGCTAGCGCGCACCTACTACGGAGGTTTGTATCTCCGGAAGCAAGGGTTCCCCGGAGCTGAAATGAACGAGGTTCATCTCTGCAGACCATCTGCTTCAATCCTATGTAAAATAAATTTGCAAAAAATAAATTGCTTCATGTATTGCATTTTTAAAGGGTCACCTTGAGTCCTTTTCTAAAGTCTCACTGAGACCTATAAAAAAAAAAAATAAGAGGTGGAAAATTGTGAAAAGATTGAGGCACATTGCTGGATAATATATCTCCTTTGTAAACCACAGCCTGGAGCACACAGATTGTTATGGTGTGTGCCAACACTAAATTAATGGCATTAGTCTTTCCTCCGGCACCTGGAGGGGATAAAATGTGCCATTACTGAGCCTTTTTATACACTTCAAAGTCAAAGTACCAAAACATCAAACAGAGTCTTGATCCAGCATGAGAAACAGATAATCATATCCTTAAAATAAGAAATGCTGCATGGGATATCATCACACAGCTGTATGTACATTCTCTACTTGAAAGTGTACAGTCGGTGAATGCTACACTTCATTATGACAAACACTGTTTACACCAGTAGCATACAGATCCCGTTAACAGATTGAAAGTTTGATACCTTCATAAAACCTTCTAACAAAAAAAAAAAGGCACATTTAACCATACAGCCACGGTGCTGGGGACAGTAAGTCTTAGGCCCGTAATATAGTGCGCGCGCTTGCTCCGCTGTGCGCGGCACATTTAATTGGCTGTGGATAGCCAGCCGTTCTATACTAGGGCTGCGCGCGCGCACGCACACGGCAGTGAGCGTGGAGCCGGCCGATTGGGGGGAAGACTCCGAAAAGTATGTTTTCACGTGCGAGTGAGGCTACTATGTATGTATGTATGTATGTGTGTATATATTTATCAATTTATTTATAATAATTGTAATAATTTATCACACACACACACTGACAGCTTCCAAGTGACACACACACAGCGCTCCAGTGACAGACAGACAGACAGACAGACAGACAGACAGACAGACAGACAGACAGACAGACAGACAGACAGACAGACAGACAGACAGACAGACAGACAGACAGACAGACAGACAGACACACACACACACACACACCTTGTTTAGAACATGCTGCTACCTCATTTAATGCTTTGCATTGCAAAGGAGGATATAATTGTTAAACCTAATGCTGCCATATTGGTGTTACCCGCCACTACATTGGGACACAGTGATGGGGAAAACTATGATCTCTGGGGCTTTATATAAAATAGAACATTAGAGGCTTGAGGTTTTCATTTAACATTGATTCATCTTAAAATGACCGCACATACGTCCTTCTGAAGCAGCATCAAAATCTGTTTAACAACAAAGTATTTATTTTGAGTTAATAACTCTATTGTGTACCATGGAAATTCTGAAATACATATTATAATCTGAATTGTAAAACCCAGAGAGTTCTAGTGAGGAAATGTAAGTGAAACATGGACATATTTGTGTTACATTTGGACAGCTGGGGACCCAACATCTGGGCAGAGTCATATTCTTTTGGAATCACTAGTTTGTCCCAAATTTTGTGGTCTCTTGGCACTCAATCGCCTTCATCTTAATCCCAGACCATTCGTCCAAACACTTCTACAGCCATCAATAGATTTAAGCTGTTTTTAATGCCTTCCTTGAACTTGCCTTGTCTCTTGTCAGCCAGCTAGAAGCTTTATTTATCAAGAGTACGATTCAAAGAGTCTGCCCTGCAGCCATCCCAGATTGCACTTCTTTGTCAGAATCCTAATGACGATTCATATACATAAGAGACAATCTCCAGCTGTAAATCTGAAGAGCTTCAAGGTGTATATACAGTTCTCTGACCTCAGACCTATTCCTATATTTTGATCCTGGGGTTAGCACCTCCCAACTTTCAGAATCCTAGTTATTCCTGCAGTGAAAAGTGCCAATTTAACCAGTGGTATCTGCACATAAAATGCATTGGATGGCCAAACAAAGTAAAGAATTAGCTTCTGTGCCAGCCACAGAGATAAAGTGTGTTAAAGCTGTGTCATTACATCTACAATATTCTGTAACAGGAAATAAAAGACCCTATGATATGAAAATGTCTAAATAAATATTTTGATTTTCATGAGACCACAAAAAGTCTACAGATTAAATAAATAAATGCTGGTATGTATGTTAATATTATGCAAGGAAAGAATGAAATAAACAATACATGCATATTCATGCATATTCTGAAACAAGTTCAGATTTAAATCTTCCACCTAAAGATGTTATGCGATACAGCAGCTAGATTTTGTAGTGTCCCATAAACATACTCTCAACATTCGATAACGTAAAATAAAGACGTTAAACATTTCTTGGTATAGAAGTAAATATGTGTTTAGATTATTTATTTAGCCACTATACTTACCCTACCGCCATGGTCCATCATTTACCTGAATGCAACATCGAAACACAAAATAAAAAGGGGTAGTATAGGTATTAGGAAGAATGGATAAGTACAGATAATGAGTAAAAGAGAGCTGATGAATCTGGATTAAGAATAACATAAGAGGGATAAGATTCTGTCAATGAACTGACACTTCACTTCTCTTTCCATTGTCTAATTATCACAAGAGTAATACAGCAGCAACATGCATGATCACATGAAGCCCGTAAAACACAACTGTCCGGCTTCAAGGACAAAGCCTATTCTTATAATACCATGCCTTAAATCCAGACATTAGAGCAAAGGGAATGAGAGAGAAAGGGAGCTCACTCATGGACAGCTTACTGAGGATACTGCAGAAGATTATGCTAATCTTCACTTCATTGTCCCCTGCAAAATGTTTTCATACCATGTCTTTTATCTGTGGAAGAAGGGATGCACAACCTCTCAACTCTGTGACAGTGAACACTTTCTGTGTGCTTTCTGCGTAATTAACACCAGCACTAGACCTTTTCTTTTTCTTCACAACTCAAGCTTATGGCCTTTTAAAGGTACCCACAGGGGAGTGTTCAGCACTCTTTGCTTGTGGCCTAACTGATCGCCACAGCTTACACTCAGTTACACATCCCATCTGTTAGTAGCAGAGGGATCAAAAACCTTTTTTAACGGTCACTGTCTAAGCAAACCTAGTTTGATTGTCACTCCGCACAGGTGAATGTAAATACTATTCAGCAATGATAAGAAACATAACCGCACCGGAAAACCCCCCATTCTGCACAATATGTCAATTACAATGTTCTTTTTGGGATTTTTTTGAACAGTATTATTTGCAATAGATCCACCATCGCTAAGTAAATGTTACATGTGCACAATGTTTACCACCCAATATTAAGTGTTTTTCATGAATTAAAGAAAAAACATTGATAATGGTATTTGTAGTTTCCTGTATCAGATATATTTTTTCTAAGTAGAAGTCTGACAGTAAAGTAGGTCTAAACAAACCTCCAAAAAGATTTGGTTTTGACAACCATAGATACCCCACACAACTTAAGCATGTTAAGGAACCATGAGTGGATGCATTGTAGCTGCAGAAGTGCAATCAAAGCTCCCGTTAGATTGTCTATTACTACCAACATTGAAAAGGTGCTTGTTACTTAGATGATTGTGTGGAATATATGAACCTGAAAAGAAAAGACTCAGTTTGTTGTTCCCTAAGCAATATATTAAAGTGAAATCAAGACAGTTATCCCAAAAACTCTGAAGTGTGAAATTGCCACTTTTCCGTTGTCTAAAGTTGTACTTCCATAAGCTGTTTAGACCACACGAAACCTGCATTGCACTGTTAGATCTTTACAAATTTCATGAAATCTTTTTCGGATATCCCCAAAATCCTTAACTGCTTGATTCTTTTGTATCCCAGTAGTGAGGACTGACCCATGATCTCTTTCCCAGCTAGTGTACCAAATCTGTAGCCAACCTTGTCACTGACTCCAACAGCAGCTTAAATGAACCAGAGGGGACACCAGAAATGTAAGATAACACCACAATGCTGATGTTTCTAATGCCCGGGGGCACTGAAAGCGCGGGGACAGATGAAGAAAAGATAGAGTGCAGTACAAGGAGATCAGTAACGTTGAATCTTCTTGATGGAAATCTCATGTCTGTTTCTTCATGATGCAAACAACATTACTTCATTTTAAAAAGACTTTTTGGATCAGACTGCAACGTAAACCAAAAGCCTTCTTCAGTTGTTCTTGTCACGAGTACTTTGTCTTACACAGCCTGCATTACTCTTGTAAACAGAGGCAGCATCAAAGTGAGAGCAGATAATGTCACATCAGTGGATTAAAGCCTTCTGCATGGTAAAGTAGCTACCTAGGGTGGGATAAACTTAATAAGTGAAAGAATGTTATTGAGGGGGAATAATGTAGCACAACTCTGTCAGTCTTTGCGTAATGTCCTAATCTAATGCCTGACACTGAGGCCTTAGGCCAGTGTTAGTGTTAATCAATGAAATACCCATCTGTGTTCCCTGTCCTTATCGCTATTTAAAACTAGCCTAAACTCAATTATTGTCCCTTAGAGACCAAGATGGGATATTAAGTTGAGTGAAAAGGATTGTATCCCACAAAGAAATCCCAGTGTTAAAATGCAGAGGTGTCAACATTTCTAACTACATTTCAGTTAAACAGAGATTAAATGCCTGTTCCAGAGATGTGATAAATTGCATAGATTAATCCCAGCCAAAAAATCTCTATTTAAAAAAGGGCTCAGCGTACTAAAGAAGTGTAATGAAGTTATCATGTTAATTTTGTTCCATGGTAATTATTATTTGTCCATGGGAGAAAGCTCTACAGAATATGTTTGAAGTGTGAACTTAGTTATAGAAGTTGTAAAGGAAGGTGTTTGTTAACCACCAGCTGCATTGAATGATACCCATATCAAAGAATGTAATGATTGTCTGTGGAATAAGGAATTTGTCACAAGGGTAAGCAGAAGACCTCATAATTCAAGACTGTTTCAGTCACAAATGAGTTAGGGTCGTGTTCTTGACAAGTGAGATTTATTTCACATCCCAAAGATGTTCATTACTATATTTGTTGTTTTTACGGTTGTAGAGTAAAATGTTAGTTTGCTTTGTTTTATTACATTTTTCCTTTTGAAGCAGGGACTCAATTATTTGCACAATAAAACCATTCCTGGTACTAATAAAATTTAGGAACTTGCATCCGTTTCAAGCATAATTTATCTTTCATTCTGCCCATGCTATGTCGGTACTAGAAAAGTAAGCTATATTTCAATGCCTGCAATGCATTCCAGGTTACTTTAGTTTTAAATTGAAAAAGGTGACAAGAGGCTGAGCATAGCAGAAAAAATTAAGCTGGAGGCAAGTAAAATCAAAAAAGGTTTTATTAGGCATACAAGCTACAAAGAACAAACAAGAACCTCTGACGCGTTTCACGCCTGTGACGCTTTTTCAAAGAGTGATCTGTGGTCTAAAGGTGACTCGCTAAATAGCAGTTTCTGAGTGGTACCAAGTAGAACTCCCCGCCCCACTCACACTGATTGAAACGCACCAGGTGTATGAGGGTGAAAACCTGCGGATTGAACTCAGAAATCCCCCCGAAGAAGCTCAGAAACAAATGAGAAAAAAAATATATGTACAATGCCAGATAATACCAATCAGTATCTTGCATGTCTTTTAGCTAAAATTCTGATCACAGTGATGTTATAATGTGGACATTTTCTTATAGATGTTATATCAAAAAACAATAATTCATGATTTGAGTCAGGAAATTATTAATTTGAAATGAACTGTCCCATTTATATAATTTAATGACCATACATATTATAGTCTTAAAGATAATACACATCTATATAAGAAAGGAAAAACAGGCATGCTCTGTACAAAGTTAGAAATTCAAA
>WSYH01018858.1:0-10700 GCA_036426205.1 Ascaphus truei
GACTCGTGTGCAGCTGTACTACCAGCGTCGCTCCAAACCCTGAGTTGGTCACACTGCTGTTTATTATCGTGGAGCATGTGAGTGTACTGGAGCTCACTGCTCAAAGGATTTTTTTGTTTATTAAACTGTATTGTACTATGATCTTTTCTCTTTTCTTTTAACACATGTTGATCCAATTCCTGTGAACTACCATTCATCTATTTGAGGAGTTCTTGCGCTTCGTGTACTCCTCCTGTTGTCTATTGAGGGATTGAGAAATTCCTCACACCAGCAGCATCTCCTCTTGGTGATATTAATTTATTTAATTAATTTTTTTGTGATATATTATTGGGTTTGCGCTTACTTTTTCTTGCACCAAATTTGATCTATGGCTTTTTCATATTTACAATAGCCGTGTGTCTGTCCCAAGCATTTTTAAACTCCATTACTGTATTATCCTTTACCACCTCTGTTGAGGCTGTTCCATGAATCTACTACTCTTTCCATGAAGAAATACTTCCTCAAATTTCCTGTGAACCTACCACACCCCCAGCTAGATCACGGCCGGGCACAAGACTCACCCATCATTACAGAAATATTTTGCTCTTGAGCCAAGTAAAAAGTCTGGTACATCAAAATATCCATTGTCTATTGCACCGGGACTCCCGCATGATCTCCCTGCAAAAGAGAAAAGACAAGTTAATGCAAAGCCCAATAATTACAGCACGAGCACCCCGTGTTTCACACCTAATAACCCCAGTCCTGGCCAAACCTGTCATACATTTTGCACACTGTGCTTTCACATTAATGAAAGTGTCATAATTACCTTCCATAGGAATAAAAGGAAGAAGTTTGGTAAAATTAACACTTTTGTATCAACAGGTAACATATCAAACAGCACTGACTCTTACCCATTAGATCACTTTGCTCCTACAAGGAGGAATCTCCCCGGAACCCAATAAACATAATAAGTAATTGCAAAGGGGGGGGGGAAAGGAAGGACTGAACGAGAGAAACAGAACAAACAAAACCTGCTTACGTGCACAGAACACTTCTGCTGCAGTCCAAGTGAAATTGGGCAAGCAAGTGATAGCGGTATTAGCCCCGGGGACACGTATGTAGCCGGGACGGCAAGTGTATTTCGCCCTTGAACCCGGAAGGAAGATGTTCTGAGACACAGACGCTGCTTTCAGCTCCGCGTATTGAAGTCTGTGAGGTGATGGACAGCCACCTGGGTAATAAATAAAAAAATCAAGTGAAAAACATCCGCTCCTGAAACATTTACTCACCCGTCACACAGGGATCCAGAGTTTTCTGTACATCTGCAACGTGCCTTCCTTCCCCCCCCCCCCTCTTTGCCCCTCAGCTGCCAGAGGGACGTGCACTGACTGCATTGCAAACAGTTTATGTTATTACATTATAATATTCTCAATAAACTCTAGAGATCTCGGTTTGGTTTGTGTGCTTTGTAATCTAATCTCTGGTGGCCATTTTAATTTATCCCATATATCTTATTTATCAAAGCTTGGCTTCTAAAAAAGGAAAATGGCACAAAGTTCAGGTGAGCAGAGATGACGTTTACAAACCGCACAAAACGTCTCTAAAAATCTATTGTGGCGTTCTTGTATATTCCAAATTATTCTGGCACTTCTTCCCTACTTCCTAGGTTTACCATGTTCTCGCAATAATATATTTTCTATTACATAGCACTGACCATGTACGTAATGCTGTACACAGAATTTTTTAAGCATGTGTAAGGGAGTCCAGTGGTTAAACTCCCTTTACAAGGCAGGAAACTGCACGGGTGTCGGATTTCATACCTGTACTGGGAGGTGTGCACAATGAACTCATGATTGAGCAGGGGTAAAAGGCAGGAAGCTATCAGAAACACAGAGACTGCTTTCCTCCAGAGAGAGTGGAAGTGAAACTTCTCCCAGCCAGGACAGTCTGGCTGTTATGGACCCTAGGTCTGGAGGAAGCAGGCCTGTAGCTGGGAATCGCACCCAGGATAAAGATTGCTCCCCAAACCGGCAATCCTGAAGGAGTGAGGGAGCGACATGGAGACCCTGTGATGGAATCCCTGCGACATGTCAGATAAGACTTTCTATATTGTTCCCTGTCTTACTAATATTGTGGTTATAAGTTTGGACTGGTAACTGGCCTACCCAGCCAGTCAGATAGAAAGGGCTGAGAAACATTTATTTAGTTTCCCTAATGGGAATAGGTGTTTATTTTATTATTTGGTTTTCTTAAAGGGACAGTAGCCCCAATGGTTTGGTTGCTGTGTTGTGGTTAATAAACCAATCCAGTACAGGCCGCTCCATAACAATAAGAGCTTGCAATCTAAGATGAGCGGCATTCCCAAGATGAAATGGAAAGCGGACACTGGGATTCAAACCGGCTTCATCCACTTCAAAGGAACATCTTCTCCTTAATTATCTCTACTTCTTCACTGACTGATGTTTTGCGCTTTATAAAAATAAGCCAAAAATCTGAATTTCCCATTTATTGGCCGTTTATCTATAATTGTATAATAAGTTTGTCTCTAGAACCTGGGCAGCCGCCCTCTCTGTTCTATAACACAGTGAGATAACACTGTTGCAATTAATGTTTGTCCCCAGGAACATAAAGCGGCTTGCACAACATCAAACTCATATGAGGATATAGGGAATTACTGTAAACCACAACACTTCACTTTCTGCAAAATGTAGGTTATGTATACTGTACATCAAAAAATGTAAACCCCTCATTGCAAGAGGCCATGCAACAGAGCACAATCTTCCATGATCGCACTACAGGCATTACATTATATAGCATTAATATATTGTATTGTATGTCTTTATTTATATAGCGCCATTAATGTACATAGCGCTTCACAGTAGTAATACATGTAGTAATCGAATAAATAACAGATAATATAAATAACAGATCATGGGAATAAGTGCTTTAGACATAAACATAACATTAAGGAAGAGGAGTCCCTGCCCCGAGGAGCTTACAATCTAATTGGTAGGTAGGGAGAACGTACAGAGACAGTAGGAGGGGGTTCTGGTAAGTGCGTCTGCAGGGGGCCAAGCTTTATGTATCATGTGTTCAGAATGTTCAAACTGCTATTCGTATGCTTCTTTAAGCAAGTGTGTCTTAAGGTGGGTCTTAAAGGTGGATAGAGAGGGTGCTAGTCGGGTACTGAGGGGAAGGGCATTCCAGAGGTGTGGGGCAGTCAGTGAAAAAGTTTTAAGGCGGGAGAGGGCTTTAGATAAAAAGGGGGTAGAAAGAAGACATCCTTGAGCAGAACGCAAGAGTCGGGATGGTGCATAGCGAGAAATTAGGCCTGAGATGTAAGGAGGGGCAGAAGAGTGTAAAGCTTTAAAAGTGAGGAGCCTCGTGGATCTAGTGCTCCGTTTTCTCCCCTCCTTTGCTACATTTGCTCTTCAACAGGCGGAGGCACAGTTAACCCGTGGACACCTGGACACCTGAGGACCCACTCTTCATCGTGGACACCTTCCCATGTGAGTCTCTCCAGGATAGTTCTGGACTTTATTCATAATGATTGTTCCTTTATAGATGCTTACTACTCAAACATCCTTACTACCGTGCATTGTGGGATTGTAGTGTTTACATGCATCTTTTGGACATTCCATATCTATATCCGTTATTGGGTTAATCCACTTTTCTACAATCAAGACATGTGTAGTGTTCGCTGTATTCTTTAGAGCACCATACAACGTTTTCATCACTCTCCTCAAACCCCAGCAGAATCCAATCCTCTGGCATCCTTCCTGACATTTTCAGTGACCATGCAATAGTGTACTGTGTAAGGAAAATTAAACCGCCCCAATCAAGCCCTAAAGTTCTCCTCGCTAGAACATTTAAAAACTTTAACCCACAACAGTAAATATCAAAATGGCCCTTGGCAGAAAAAAGGTTCCCCACCCCTGCTGTAAAGAGTATGGACTTGGTGTTTCCATTTTGGCAAGAGTTTATGTGCCTTGCCAGTGGGTTGTCTACATTGTTGCGTATAGTACCTATATGCTCCAGTACTCGCTGTTTAAATTGGCGTTTTGTTTTGCCTATATAGATTTTCCCACACTTGCAGAGGCCTTGGTATATTACTCCAAAGCTTTGGCAACTAATAAATTTCCTGATCTGATAAGTTTGTGAATTATTCCAATTTTGGAATGTTTTGGTAGTTGTAATGTTTTGGCACGCTTTACAATGTTGGCATGAATAGCTGCCCTGTGGTTTCGGTGGTAGCCATGATTTTATGGGTGTTTCCGTAAAGTGGCTGTGGACTAAGATGTCTTTAAGGTTTTAAGCTCTTCTACTGACCATTGATGGATGGGTAGGAATAACTTCCTTAATGTCCTCGTCTGCCGCCAGAATGTGCCAGTGTTTACGAAAGACTTCCCTGGCTAGATTCCACTGTTTGTTGTATGTGCCAACAAAACGTATCACTTTGGTCTCATTAGTTGGTATTTTATCAGTTAGTAGGTTAGCACGTGGAGAGTATTTTGCTTTCTTGTATGCTATTTTTATACTTTTGTTGCTGTATCCTCTTGTTTTGAAACATTGGGTCATTGATTTTGCCTGTGTTTCAAATTCTGCAATTGTACTGCAGTTTCTCCTGAGTCGTAGGAATTGGCCTACTAGTATTCCCCTAATTAGGGTGCTGGGGTGATGGCTGGAGGCCTCTAGAAAGTTGTTTGTGGCCGTGGGTTTACGATAGACAGTTGTTTCTATCAGGTTGTCTGTCCCTCTTGATAATTGTAAGTCCAGGAAGCAGATGGAATTATAATTGTACTCTAAGGTAAGACGTAGATTCAGTTGGTTCTGATTAAGGATTCCAATAAATTCTTTTAATAGCGTAGGTGTGCCTTGCCACAGCATGAACACGTCATCTATGAAGCGCGTCCAAAGTATGATGTGTGACGTGTAGTGTTCCATTTCTTCAGTGAAGACGTGTTTAGCCTCCCACCATCCTAAGTAGAGATTCGCATAGGATGGTGCGCATTTCGTGCCCATGGCAGTTCCCTGTGTTTGATGATAGATTTTGCTGTTAAACAGGAAATAGTTCCTTGTAAGAACAAATTTGAGTAGTTCTATCATGAAGTTGGTATGGGTGAAGAAATGTCTACCTCTTGTTTGTAAGTAATGGTTTGTAGCTTCAAGGCCTATGTGATGTAGAATGCTGGTATAAAGACCTTCTACATCTAGGCTTACTAGAATGATGTCTATTATGCTCATGCAGTTGTTAGTAGAACACCAGAAAGAGAGGCTTGAAACATTCAGCTCTGAGCTGGAGACCAAATTAAAAGAGGCAGAAAAGTGGAAAAATGACCCAAAATTTGATGAACTAGAGAAAAAGTTAGAAACTAACATATCCAAATTTACAGCGGAGCTGAAAGAAAGGAAACGCAGGAAGTACGAAAGAGATAAGAAAGACTTCAAAGACGGAAAAATATTCAGATATAAGTTTGCCAAAAAAAACAAATACAGATCTAGAGCTGCAGATATACAAGATTCATCCACAGAATGGGAAACATCTGACATAAAGGAGACGAGACTAGATAGTGGTGAAGGCACCTCAGGCTCATTTCTCACATCCCTGGTGTTATGGATTACAGGTATCTTATGGCATATAACGCATAATTAATACAGGTCACAGGTATATATGTATAGTATCATTATAAGGCCTAGTACAGCTTAGAGCATATTGTTAAAAATCCTAGCTATTTTGTCTTAGAAATAATAGGTTGTTTTGCTGAGAAGTGACAGGATATTGGGACATAGGTACATACACATAAAAGAGGAACTAACTCGCGTAAACAGGCCGTGGTCAAACGGTAAATGCTGAAACACATCATACACTGGCGACACACTTTATTCGAGCTCGGCTAGTCCCACCAATTCGGGTATACCCGGGTGTATTGAGGTTTGTGACTGTTTTCTGCCCGAGTGCATTGAGGTATTTTCCAGGCAGGGATTGAAGCATTTTATTCCCGCTGGCTGCAATACTGCACAGTATATATATATATATATACTGCATTACAATTCATGAATTTATGCCATCTGGTAGACACGCGAAGCATTGCAGCCTATTAAATCCTAATCATTATCATTTAACAGATCAGCCGCCCGTCAGCCAGGCATGAACCCAGGCTGGGAAGGCAAACGCAACGGGGCTTGTCAGAGGTGAGGAGCGGCGCATTCCAGGTATCTGCCAGGTACATACTGGGTATTTGCTCGAATAAAGTGTGTCGGTGCAGTACGTCAGTAAACTGTAATTCCTACTGATAAACAACATTGTCAGTAACCACAGAGTATGGTAATATAACACGTACGCAGCAAACAATAAGATGCTATATAAGTTTGCGTGACTTCATGTTGAATTAGAACCGAAGTGAGAGTGGGGAACCACACAGATGAGTAAGAAAAATAGGGTGCTCAAACCCAGGGTGACTCCATCCAGTTCAGTGGATAATAAACATTAACCCTGGAGATACCAGTGGGAGTGGGTGGGTAAAATGTAGACTTGTAAGTACTAAATGACAGTCGTCAGACTTAACCATAAGAGTCTAATACCCATAAAAAAACCCACTCACGTCATCTCCAGGGGTGATATACAGGCGTGCCAGCCACGAGGGATCCAGAATCCAGGTACAGGCAGAAGAAAAAAACGAATGGCGCACAGCCAGGGAGCCAGGTGTGGAGTAAAACTGCTGTTCTTTATTCGTGCATGCAGAAAGACAAGTATACCCCCTTGGGGGACAAAGACAGGAACCTCCTACGCGTTTCGGACCTGGGGGTCCTTTATCAAGGTCACTCAGAGTTTGTATAAGATAAGGTTTGTCATTTATTGTATCACAACAATAATCAGAAATATCACAACAAGCTACTTGTAAGCTAACGGCTAGCAGTTACAGTATGCTAACAATCCATTCCTAACTATGCAGAGATTATATAGCTAATATGCATTGTCATACTCACAAACAAAAAGATATTATGATAGGTCAGCCAGTCTCAGGTAAGTCTCATCTGTGTGGTTCCCCACTCTCACTTCGGTTCTAATTCAATATGGAGTCACGCAAACTTATATAGCATCTTATTGTTTGCTGCGTACGTGTTATATTACCATACTCTGTGGTTACTGACGTATGTTGTTTATCAGTAGGAATTACAGTTTACTGACGTATGATGTGTTTCAGCATTTACCGTTTGACCACGGCCTGTTTACGCGAGTTAGTTCCTCTTTTATGTGTATGTACCTATGTCCCAATATCCTGTCACTTCTCAGCAAAACAACCTATTATTTCTAAGACAAAATAGCTAGGATTTTAACAACATGCTCTAAGCTGTACTAGGCCTTCTAATGATACTATACATATATACCTGTGACCTGTATTAATTATGCGTTATATGCCATAAGATACCTGTAATCCATAACACTGGTTCCACATTTTTTAGACCAACAGAGAGAGGTACTAACAGGACAAAAGGCAGAGGAAGACCCGAAGAGGAAAAGGGAAGAGTTTTGAGGAGCAACAACCCACAAGCACAGAGCAAAAAGAGAGGGAAACAGCACAGATACTAAAAAATCCTATGGACATGAATAAGTCCATTATAGTGAACCTTTCCAATTTTGCACTTACCAAGGACCATATAAGTTTACTCAATAAAGGGTTGTCCTTCTCACCCTCGTCTAATATAGACATCTTTGAATGGGTGAAGGATACAAATCTTTTCAGCAGAAAACTGAAACTTCACAAATTTCACCGCCTACGAGACCAGAGGATAAGTCAATCCCTAGATATCCCTCCCCTCAGCCTTCAAGAGAGTGAAGCCATCAATGACCTTAACTCCCTTCTGGAGGAATCAAATAGAAATCCAGGAGAGGGGCCATTCACCACACTTAGACCCAAGTCGAGGTTCCTACCATTTAGGGATAGATTTGCAAATATAGATGTGTTTTGTGATCTCGTAACTAGAGATCTCGAGAACCTGTCAAGGTTCAGGATGACTGATAATCTAAGTAACCCCGAAAAAACAGCTTTAAAAGAATTAACATCAAACACGTCCATAACAATTAAACCATCAGACAAAGGTGGGAACCTAGTCATACTTAATACATCTGACTATAAGGCCGAAAACCTTAGACTTTTGTCAGATAGAACTTGTTATGAAATCCTCACGAGGGACCCCACCTCTGACTATTTGACAGAACTGCGCACTATTTTGGACAAAGGACTACAAAATAAAGTCATTACCCAAAGAGAGCATGACTTCATCTTTAACAAAAATCCAAGAATAGCTACCTTCTACAGTGTACCAAAGATACACAAATGCAAAACACCTCCTCCAGGCCGTCCCATTGTATCTGGGGTAGGCAATGTCACCGAAAATGCAAGTAGCTATATTGATCAGATTCTAAGGCCCTTTGTGGCATCATTACCATCCTACCTGAAGGACACCAAAGATGTCCTTCAGAGACTTGAAGGTATAGTCATTACACCAGACACCATTCTAGTAAGCCTAGATGTAGAAGGTCTTTATACCAGCATTCTATATCACATAGGCCTTGAAGCTACAAACCATTACTTACAAACAAGAGGTAGACATTTCTTCACCCATACCAACTTCATGATAGAACTACTCAAATTTGTTCTTACAAGGAACTATTTCCTGTTTAACAGCAAAATCTATCATCAAACACAGGGAACTGCCATGGGCACGAAATGCGCACCATCCTATGCGAATCTCTATTTAGGATGGTGGGAGGCTAAACACGTCTTCACTGAAGAAATGGAACACTACACGTCACACATCATACTTTGGACGCGCTTCATAGATGACGTGTTCATGCTGTGGCAAGGCACACCTACGCTATTAAAAGAATTTATTGGAATCCTTAATCAGAACCAACTGAATCTACGTCTTACCTTAGAGTACAATTATAATTTCATCTGCTTCCTGGACTTACAATTATCAAGAGGGACAGACAACCTGATAGAAACAACTGTCTATCGTAAACCCACGGCCATGTCAACTGTCTATCGTAAACCCACCTTCTAGAGGCCTCCAGCCATCACCCTAGCACCCTAATTAGGGGAATACCAGTAGGCCAATTCCTACGACTCAGGAGAAACTGCAGTACAATTGCAGAATTTGAAACACAGGCAAAATCAATGACCCAACGTTTCAAAACAAGAGGATACAGCAACAAAAGTATAAAAATAGCATACAAGAGAGCAAAATACTCTCCACGTGCTAACCTACTAACTGATAAAATACCAACTAATGAGACCAAAGTGATACGTTTTGTTGGCACATACAACAAACAGTGGAATCTAGCCAGGGAAGTCTTTCGTAAACACTGGCACATTCTGGCGGCAGACGAGGACATTAAGGAAGTTATTCCTACCCATCCATCAATGGTCAGTAGAAGAGCTAAAAACCTTAAAGACATCTTAGTCCACAGCACTTTACGGAAACACCCATAAAATCATGGCTACCACCGAAACCACAGGGCAGCTATTCATGCCAACATTGTAAAGCGTGCCAAAACATTACAACTACCAAAACATTCCAAAATTGGAATAATTCACAAAATTATCAGATCAGGAAATTTATTAGTTGCCAAAGCTTTGGAGTAATATACCAAGGCCTCTGCAAGTGTGGGAAAATCTATATAGGCAAAACAAAACGCCAATTTAAACAGCGAGTACTGGAGCATATAGGTACTATACGCAACAATGTAGACACCCCACTGGCAAGGCACATAAACTCTTGCCAAAATGGAAACACCAAGTCCATACTCTTTACAGGTATAGACCAATTCTCCCTAGGTCAGAGGAAAGGTGATATAGACACTGTGCTTTTGCAGAAGGAAGCACGCTGGATCTATACTCTAAAAGCACTTACACCTAAAGGCCTCAATGAAGGATTTGTCAACAGTCCCTTCATTAAAGCTCCCTAGTTCATCTAAATAAAATCAACACAGAGACTAGAATGCTGTACATTTTAAAACATCAGTCTGGATACAGTCCTTTCTGTCTCAAACTCTGCCATTCCATTAATACATATAATAATATATACAGTAATACATAAGAAATAACACAAACAACAAAATACATTAACCAATTTATTTCAGCAATCAATACATTGTGTCATAACAGTGAGAGCCACTACTAAAAAACTATAGATGACAACTAGATTACACATGCTAAAGCAACCTGCTATCAATAACTAAGCAGCATGCCACAGCTCTTCAGTCTCATACACCTTAGGAGATACAGTGCTGGTCTGAATTTCTAACACCTACCAGCCTCACAGTGCGCATGCGCTAACTCCGATTGGGGTCACAATAGGTTAAACCAAGAGGTATAAATACCTTCCGCAGACATAGGATACCTTCTGATTACTATAGCCTTGACAAAGCACTCGCGAAACGCGCGCGTCGGCACCACGTGACCACGTGCACGCGCGGAGCCCTAGTTCACGGACGCTGACTCAGTGTTACTTAGGAAGTCAGCGTGGCTCTGCTCCTGCACATTTATGGGCTGATTATAGACCTGACGGTCTTAAGAGTCAACTTATAGGAACGGCACATTGTTTATTTGGCAGTCTATCATTGTTACAATTAGGGAAGCCTGAATGCTAATATCCTACCACAGCATATAGCTTATAGGACACAATCTAGTGAGCAAAACGGCACCCCATCCAGC
>WSYH01018859.1:0-10699 GCA_036426205.1 Ascaphus truei
GATAAGAGTCCCGGGCTTAAGCCACGGTGGCTCTCAATCAGTGGCGAATCTTCGACAGAAAAAAGCCACCTGGAGTGTGTAGTCACCTTGTGCTGAGGAGCAGGGAGATGTCCGTAGGAAGCGGGGCCTGTTCGCTGCCCTATTGGGAATGCCCCTAACTGTAGTCGTTATGTTAGTGGTAATTCCGGCGCTGCTGACTAAGGGCCTCTATGCAGAGAGCACGCCAAAAAGTGAATGCGCATTTATGGACGGATTCTGCCTTCGAAAAAGGCGAAGAAAGAAGAAAAAAGAGACAACGAAACCGGCAAGTTTGTAAAAAAAGCCGCCATTTTTTTTTTTTTCCCTGTCCAAATTCGCCGCGCGCCTGAGAGTTTAATTCTCTCCAGTTTTTTTCTCTGCTGCCGTATGGCAGAAGCAGCGACGCCATTGAGGCTGTCGCGGCAAAAAACTGGCGCGATTTTTCAACATTTTTCCCCCTCACTCCACCAAGCAGCGTGGCGCTCCCACTCGTGGGCCTTGAAGGTGGAGAGGGAAAAAAAAAAAAAAACGCGATTTTTTCCCCGTAGTTTCAACAGCCTAAATAGCGTCGGTTGAAACTCTCCATATGAGAAAGGCAGTTTCCTGCCCGTTTTCTGCATATGGAGATAAAACCTCTCCAAAAAAGGTAAAAATTTTCCCCTTCCAATTCTGCATAGCGCTGCTCTCTCATGAAGGGCCCTAGTCAGAGATTACGTGACTTACTTATATACCACCTTCTTTTAGAAAATCTTTCAAGAAATTTATTTTAAGGAGAAACCGCAAACTTGTTCTGTATTATGTATATGATTCCCCATATGGTCCTTTGGGTATGTTTGACAATGTGCTTTGATGTACCGTTCATCTTTGTGTTTCCTGCTATTAAACGACAAAAAACCAAATAACACTAGGTATATAAATGCTATACGGTTAATGAATGGCTAAGCGGTATACTTAATTTCGATTAAAATTCTATACGGTTATATATGAATGTCGATGCGGTATATATAAATAGCTATACGGATAATAGAAGGCTATACGGTATGAGATGACTATGCTATGCAGTATGGGGGATTATAGACAATGCTATACGGTATATATATGAACGCTATTACGGTATATAGAAATGACTCTTACGGTATTATGATGCTATACGGTATATAGAAATGAGATACGGTATATATGAATGCTATACGGTATATAGAAATTGACTATACGGTATATTATGACTGCTATACGGTATATATATGAAGCTATATCGGTATAATGAATGTAACGGTATATAGCAATGCCCCTATACGGTATATATGAATCTATACGGTTATATATGAATGCTATACGGTGATATATGAATGCCTATACGGTATATAGAAATGCTACTGGTATAATATGACTGTCACTATACGGCTATATATGAATGCGATACGGGTATATATGAATTGCTATACGTCATATATTATGAATGCTATACGGTATATAGGCAAATGCCTCTACAGGTAGCATATGAATGCATATACGGTATATTGAATGCTATACGTACTAGAAGGCTATACGGTATCATAGAATGAAATGCTATACTTGGTATATATGAATGCTATACGTATATATGACTCTAACGGATATAGAAGAATGCCTATAGGTATATATACTGCATACGGTATATATTGAATGCTATAGGATATAGAAAGGCCTTACGGTATATATGAAGGCCTATCTATACGGATATATGGAATGCTATACGGTATATATGAATGCTATACGGTATATATATGACTGGCTATATCGGTATATATGAATGCATACGCAATAGTATGAATGCTATAACGTAGATATATGAAGATATACGGTATATATGAATGCTATACGATATAGAATGTCATAGGTATTATATATGAATGGCTGTACGGTATATATTGAATGCTATACGGTATAGTATGATGCTATACGGTATATATGAATGCTATACGGTATATCCTGAATGATATACGGTTATATATGAAGCTATACTCGTATATAGGACTGCCCATAACGGCATTATATGGAAGCATAGTATATATATGAATATATTACGGATATAGAATGCTATTACGGTATATATGAATGCTATACGGTATATATGAATGCTACTCGTATATATGAATGCTATATGTGTATATAGAAATGCTATAGTATATATGAATGCTGATACGGCATATATAGAATGCTATACGTATATATATGAATACTATACGGTATATATGAATGATATTTACGGGATAGATGCATGCTATACGGTATAGATGAATGCCTATACGTTAATATATGATGCCTATATGTATATATGAATGATATACGGTATATATGAATGCTTTACGGTATATATGAATGCTCTTCGGTATATATGAATGCCTATACGGTATATATGAATGACTATACGGTATATATGAATGGCATACGTTATATGAATGCTATACCGGTATCTATCTGAAGTGACTATACGGTACTATATGAATGCTATACGGTTATATATGAAGGCTATACGGTTATATGAATGCTTACGGTATATATGAAATGAGGTCTGCAGTGCGGTGCGTGTTCTGCCGGACAGGAGGAAATAGACCAGATCACACACCTTCTTCAGCGTGCAAACAACAAAACACATTCTACCATAATCCATTTCCAATCCGGGACACACGATCCCTCAGGTAGGTGTGTGAAGCCCAGTCTGGGGATCATATTTCCCGACGGAACCACGAGGCCGTTGGGCAGTCATGTGATTAGAAGACACGTGACAAGATATTCTCGGGCTGCCCGCGACACGGGATCCTCTTCTGCGGAGCAGAATAAGAAGCCAATCCCTGAGCTGGGACACCTCTGGGGATACAAATCTTTGCTTTAGAGCTGCGGTTCTAGCGAGACGGCCCGGGGATTCGTCAACTACCAGGTCATATGACGTATGGCAGGACACATCCGTCATCCGACGTCACCGTCGCAAATCGCGCACGTTTTCATGGCTGTGAGCAAGAGGGCATACGTTTCCATGTCACGGGGATGAACGCCCTTACAAAGGATATTATAGATCGCTTCTGTTGAGATATGGTGATTGTCTTACAAACAGGTGGCCCAAACAGATTTTTTACATAACTGGTTTTCTTAATACTAATATACCTTGCTATGCATAAGGAGCAAAGATTATTGGCTACTTTTGTTTCTGTGATAAGAAATTTCAAAATTGCATTTCTTAAGGGCCACCGGTGAAACCTTGGTGAAAACCGAAAGCGGGCTTTATTTGACAGCGGTCAATTAATGCTATTGAACATACTTGGTGATTGACAGAAAACTTGAGGCAAATATATATATATATATATATATATATATATATATATATATATAACACGCCCCCCCCCATCGCAGATAGGGACCAGTGAGCGAAAATCTACACTTGGGTACCGGGGTTGTGGTGCGTCACCTTGATAGGCTCCAAAGAAGGCCTGAACCTCCGCCACTGGGAGGCCTGCGGCGGTTACCTGAATCGTTGAACACAAGCAGCCTCCACCTGTAAGGGTTTCCACCTGAGTGGGATGGTCCTCTTACAGGAACCACAATAATAGATACGACACAGTGTTGCAATAAACTGTTTACTATTGCCTATAATAATAACTTCGCTACCAGTACCACACAGAATCAATGATATAGTCATAAAACATGGACGTGACACCGGGTTTGCACCCATCACCATAAATATTCCCTCATCCAAAGTAATTGGTGCTTTGGCACAAATCCCCTTGATGGTCCTTTATGTCACACCCACTAAATTGTTGGAGGATAGCGCTATCCATTGAAGTGTTAGTGCACTACTAAAGTACCTGCCGGGGCTCACAGCACCACGGGTGCCGCATTCAAATGGGTTTGGAATCGCCGGATCCGACGAGATGTCCTCCCTACGAGCTGGGGTGAATTACAGCGTGGATTGGATATATCACTGCGGGCTCCGCCACCGTCTGTACCTGATGGGGATCCGTCTGCAGACGGACAGGGCGACAGTCAGCTTTGGCGTGCGCCTCTTAGAAAGATAGTCTCTATGTAAACTGAGGGGTCTGAGCCCAGACCACAGGAATCAGGCTGCGCGACACTGAGTGTCTCCTGAACTAAAACCCAACAGAAATAGGCAGAACTCCTCAAGTATGGCCAATGTACCTGAAGCACCACAAACTGGGGGCAATGGTAAATGTTATCTGGGGACTCTGGGGTTGGGGTTTTTAACTAGCGGGCTAGTGGCCAGGGAATACTGCCTCCCTGACACAACACCCTAACGCACCCAGCTCCCAGCTGACGTTCTGCCACAAAAACCTGCGAAATGTATCTATTTCCCTGCTACCAGGAATCATGGCACTTCTCATGGCCACTCGGGGACACTGGTGTTGTTGGCCCTAAGCATCCATGGGAATTGTTAGTCCGTGGAGCCTCTATTCAATTGGGGTCGCGACGCGAGATTCCCTGGCGCATCAATGCGCGACTTTGGTAATGGCCGCCGCCCACACCTCCCCGATTTTCTTCTGCGCTGCACGACCACTGCGCATGCACAGCATTTACAAAGGCGGCCCCCGTAGCCGGGTGCGCCGCAGAGCCTCGAGTGCCTCCCTCTCTGGCCCACACACTTGCCACGCGGATGGCGGGTCCGTCGCTGGCTCCGACGGCACCCGACCGACTGCGTGGCGATCAAGGAGGGGGGTCTCTGAGAACCGCGCAGGGGACCAGGGCTATACACTCACCCTTTTGGTTAAAATCCCAAAGACCTCGCATGGGTAGCAGACATATAACAAAGGAGGTTATTAATGAAAAATGCATTGCATAGGTTATACAGAGCAAATCAATGCACTTGTTCAACGGTACCCCAACATATCACGTTTATACCCGAGGCCAGCTGAGTTTCATAGTGGCGGTGGTTACCCCTAATGATGGAGTGAATGACTCATGGGAGTCTTTTGGAGCTCATATCGGGTGCTACAGTCTCTGATCCCACCAAACCATCTCTCCCCCTGGTAAAGGAATAAATAGGAAGGGGTCGTGGTGTGCAGACATTTGCCCGCCCATCCGCAGAATGGATGACATTAGGCCCAGGAGGTCTTGCTCTTTTCCTCGGTCCACCACATGGTGAAGGTGACATGAAATGCCCATTTCGTGCACATGAAGGAAGCAAAATTACCAGAGCGGTCACAGCAACCAGTATTGGTTCGACGCCAAGCAATTTCTTAGCGGGACAGTATTTGGGGACATCAAAATATCTACATGCAGGCGTTCAAGTGTCTTGAAGACAAAAAAGCTGAAGGTGCCTCTTGTAGGAGTAAGCGCACGCATGGTCCGTGTACAGGATACCTTGATGGGGTCAAATCTGCTCTCTGGTCTGACAAAAATTTCTAGGGAGACATCTCCACCAGGACGCGATGACGGGGTGAGATGTGAGCCCATCGCAGGGTGGACATACTTTGGAGCCCATACATGCTCCCCCCAGCCCCCCCCGCCCATCCCCCCACCCCACCCTCGAGACCGCATACACCCCCCCACACACAACCCCCCTGGGGCAAGTCAACCACACCTCACCCATGTCATCGTTGGCAGGTACTGATCCCAAGCTGGGACGATGTGACCTCGGTGTAGGCCGGAACCCGGCCGAAGCAGGGGCGCAACGGGCCCACAGCAGAGCTGCAGTATAGAGGCAATCAGGCCCGTGGTCTCGGATTCTACTTGAGTGGTCCGCCGGCAGGCGCATCCACACGGCTGATGGTCACTGTTGTAAGTAGAAAGAAGGGGGTAGAGACGGCCTTACCCTTCTTTCGTTTTTTAAACATCGGCGGTTCCGTCATTGAACCGAATCTGGAAACAGATTATGGAGATGAGTCTGCGAACGATGTTAGGGCGTACGGGCCCTCCAGAACATCCGCTTCTTGAAGGTAGGGAAGATTACAGCATTCGAACGCTCAGTAGAGAGGTTTGTCGCATTCTTTCTTGGGGTTCTGTATGCCGCACAGTATGCGGTTGCAGGAACTGTGTCCGCAGGCAAGCACTCTTGGGTCCCAAGTAGTTCTCCATATGGAAAATCACACTGGGTACAAACAACCTCGTATGACCCACACACATGCCTGTCCACTTTTGCCAAAAGCATTGTCTATTGGCTAGAGGTAGGGGTCAAAGTCCATACGCAATATTTATTCAACTCCTTTCACTTTTGTAGCACGGGCACAGAAGAAGGGCATTTTTACTCTCCTACTCGCCAAAAATCCTCTATATATTGAGGGGGAGGTCGCTGCATCCCTGTCACCTCCCTGTGGGGAAAAACAGATTGTGGACTGAGACTCACAGGACATTCACGGGGGTTGAGTAGAGTTCTCTAGCAGACCCGGGCAGTTTACTGTAACGCCATTGGGGCGCAGCCTGGCCGCCATTAGCACGTGCGCTATCCTGACTTGGCGGGAGGGACTGGATGCCATTTTGGGTGGACTCATTAATTAGCCTCCAGGAGCGGGAGACAATGAATGAATGAAACATTTCTATGGTCAGGAGAGATAATGGGCACCCCAGATCGGACCCTCGGCAGCCCAGAGTTAGGAATTGGGCGGACCGTCGTCATCACATATGGCCATGGGCCTACCCTTATTATCATAGGCACTCCATTGATGGAGGGAATATACTTTCGCCCTATGACCCATGCGGCGCCAGTCCAGGGACGTTTGCGAACATGCACCTGAATGTCTGAACAGGGGTGAATGCTGCTTGGGTGAGCAGGACTCCGCCCACAACAACAAGGCGGTCGTGTCGGGCTCAGCTTGCGGCAATGCGTGACTTCTGCCTTTAGGGCACCCACATAGTGGAAAAGAAAATTGGAAAAGTGGCTGAAAAATAGGCCAGGAGCCCCCAGGCTGAGATCACAGCAGTGCCTCCAAAAGTAACAACTTTCCCACACCCCAATCGCAGGATAGGACACCAGTGGGCAAATCTACACTTGTGTAACGGGCTGTGATGATGCGTCACCTATAGGCTAACAGAAGGCCGAACCTCAACCCAATGGGGAGCCTGGGGTGGTACCTGGATCATTCGCTCCGAAACACAGCCGCATCCACCTGTAAGGATTCCCACCTGAGTGGGATGGTCCTCTTACAGGACCACAATAAAAGACACGCACACAGTGTATGCTAATAACTGTTTACTATGCTACTAATAATAACTTCTGGCTACCCGTACCACACAGAATGAGCATATGTCATACACATGGAGTGCAAGGGTGGCACCCATCAACATAGGTATTCCCCAAGTTACCGCATGTCCAAAACCCCACCCACATGGGTTGGATGGAAGATAGACGCTATCCATGGACGTGTTGGTGACTCTTAAGCTACTTGCCAGGGGCTCCAAGGCCCTTTGCGGTGCCGCAATACAATGGATGGGATAGCCGCATGATCCGGACGGAGAAGGTCCGCCTACACGTGGGGTGAATTCCAGTGTGGAGAATATCACCACGGCTCAGCACCGTCAGTACCTGACGGGGATCCAGTATGCAGCCGGCAGGCCGCAGTCAATGCTTGGCGATGGCCTCCGGAAGATAGTTTCTATATAACTCTGGGGGGGTCTGAGCCCCGACCCCGCAATCAGGCTGCGATGCCCACTAGGGCTGTCCCTGAAGCACACCACAAACTGGGGCAATGGTTAACTGTTATCTGGGGCCTAAGGGGTTAACGAGGCCTTAGATGCAGGGGCTACTGCCTACCTGCACCACACCCTAACACTCACCAAGCTCCCAGCGTCAAACTGACGTTCTGCAAAACCTGCGAACGAAAGTATCTCTTTCCTGCTCCCGGGAATTCCTGGCCTCCCATTGGCACTCAGGGACAACTGGTGGTGTTGGCCAAGCCTCATGGGAATTGTAGTCCGCCGAAGAGCCTCGGCGTGCTCCCTGCTCCCGGACCCCACCCTTGCAAGCAAACGGCGGGTCCGTCGCTGGCTCCGCGGACACCCCGCGACCGCAGGCGATCAAGGGGGGGGTCTCTGGGAAACCGCGCAGGGGGAACGGGGCACATATAGATATAATATATAATAATACTTCATCCCTGTAGCTCTCACTCCGATGCTGGGAAGGGATGTAACTTTGTAGCCATAGTAAAATTGCCACCCAAGCACCCATCCTCTGTGAAATCCTATTTGGTAAAATGTCCTTCCCATTCCTACTCCGTCCCCGATGCTGGCATCTACCGCCCCTAAAGCCCCTACATCTATGATGATACCCACTCACTTTTGGCACAATTTCTCTCTGAATGGGAGTCTGAGCTTGTTCGTGTGTGATCTCCACCTCAATTGGGATGAGCCCTAAAACACTAACATTTGGACACAATTTTTTCAAATAAACTATAAAAACCTAACTACAACCCCCCAACTATTCCCAACTCACACGTGTTACTAATCTAAAATCTAAAAAACTCGTTTGTAGCCTGCTCTTGTCCAACAGAACCCAATCCTACCGGACATTTTCAGTGACCATGACAATCGTGTCACCCTGTGTAAGGAAAATCAGACCACCCCCAATCCAGCCAATAAAGTTTCCTCACTAGAACATTTACAAAACTTTAACACACAACCGTTTCTGGGCTGTCTTATTCAGATGCCCTTGTACAGAATCATCAAACTTAATACCTGACCCCGATTCGGCGTTTGTTTATTCAAGAGTA
Organism: Ascaphus truei; assembly: GCA_036426205.1. Classification (NCBI taxonomy): domain Eukaryota; kingdom Metazoa; phylum Chordata; class Amphibia; order Anura; family Ascaphidae; genus Ascaphus; species Ascaphus truei. Next base: position 8,712 of record WSYH01018859.1, read on the forward strand.
CTTTTCTCTTTAATTCAGTGAATCCATTTCTGCTATGCCGGAATAATAAGAGTACGCGAGGGTCCAGCTCGAAGGCGTGGGTAAGTCATGGTTTATGGGATGGGAAGAGGGGTACAGCGCGAGGCGTGGGTAAGTCATGTTTATGGGAATGGGAGGGGGTCCAAGCATCGAGGCTTGGGGTAAGTTCATGTTTATATTGGGACATGGAGGAGAGTGGCCAGCTCGAGGCGTGGGTAAGTCATGTTTAGGGAATGGGGAGGGAGCCCAGCTCGAGGACGTGGGTGGTAAGTCATGTTTATTCGGGAATGGGGAGAGGGGCCCGCTCGAGGCAGGGGTAAGTCATGTTCTATTGGGAATATGGGAGAGTGCGTCCAGCTGAGGAGTGGGTAAGTCAGTTTAGTGGGAATGGGAGAGTGGTCCAGATCGAGGTGTGGTAGTCAGTTTTTTGGGAATGGAACAGGGGGTCACACCCGCGCGTGGGGAAGTCATGTTATTGGGAGAATGGGAGGGGGGTCAGCTCGAGGCGTGGGTAGTCATGTTTATGTGGAAATGGGGCAGGGTCCAGCTAGAGGCGTGGGCGGGTAAGTCATGTTTATAGGGAATGGGACAGGGGTCCAGCCGGAGGAAGTGGGTAAGTCATGTTTATTGGAATGGGACATGGGGGCCAGACTCGAGGCCGTGGGTACGTGGGTAAGTCTGTTTATTGGGAATGGGAGAGTTGAGCGTGGTCCAGCTCGATGGCGTGGGTAAGTCATGTGTATTGGGAATGGGAGGAGGACGAGTGGTCCAGCTCGAGCCGTGGGTAGAGTCATTGGTTTAGTGGGAATGGGGGCAAGAGGGGGTGGCCCGCTCGAAGCGTGGGTAAGTTAAGTCATGTTATTGGGAATGGGAGAGGGTCCCGCATCTCTATGGCGGGGTTAAGTCATTGTTTATTGGGAATGGAGAGGGCGTCCGCTCGAAGCCGTGGGTAAGTCATGTTTATTGGGAATGGGGAGGGGTCTAGGCTCGAGGCGTGGGTAAGTCATGTTTATTGGGAATGGGAGAGGGGGGTCCCCGCTCGAGGCGTGGATAAGTCATGTTTATTGGGATGGGAGGATGGGTCTAGCTCGAGGCCGGGGGTAAGGTATGTTTATTGGGAATGGGAGAGGGCTCCAGCTCGAGGCGATAGGGTAAGTCTGTTTATTGGGAATGGGACAGGGGTCCAGCTCGAGGCTGGCTAAGTCATGTTTATTGGGAATGGGACAGGGTCCCACCGAGGGCGTGGGTAAGCAGGTTTATTTGAGGAATGGGAAGGGGGTCCAGCTCGAGGGTTCGTGCGGAAAGTCATGGGTGGGGAAAGTCATTGTTTATTGGGAGGGGAGAGTTGGAATGAGAAATGTGAGGACAATAGAACGCACGGGAAAGTGGCAGTATGTGGGTCATCTCCACCGCTCGAGAGGCGTGGGTAAGTCAGTTTATTGGAAGGACAGGGGTCCAGCTCGAGGAGTGGGTTAAGTCATGTTATTGGGAAGGGAGGGGAGTCCAGCTCGAGGGGGATGGGAGGGGAAGGGGATAGTGGCGGGGGTGAATATGTCAGGGCCACCTGTGCTGAAGCAGGGATATTATCCAGAAATCCGGGTCTGCTGGTGGCCCTTGAGGACTGGAATTATCCAGTCGAAGACTGAGCCACTGATTTAGCCACCTGTGCTGAAGCAGGGATAGCCATAAAAACCGGCCTGATGGTGGCCCTCGAGGACGGAGTTTGAGACCCCTGGGTTAGAGCCTCACTATATGGGGGTCCTCAAAAATAGACAAAAAATGTACAATATGCATTTCAAGTTTTAAAACCGGATGATAAATAAAGGAGATTCTCGGTAAATACGGCCGATTTCGTGCAAATATGACCTTTTGGCAGATAAATGAGTGTTTTGCCCCCACTTTGTGGAACGGTAATTACCGGCATTAAGTGGAAAGAAAACAAGAAAGCAATGTGATTATACGGGGGAGGG
>WSYH01018860.1:0-10699 GCA_036426205.1 Ascaphus truei
GATAAACTCAGAATGCATTACTGCATGTTCAATGAAGGGAGATTTTGGAGCCCTTAACTTCACTTTGCGGCTTCATTGTTTTCACTGTAAATGTAGATAAAGGTCTAGATTCAGTGGCCTGCACATGCAATTGCATAATGTGAAAGTTTAGTTGAAATGTAACTCTATTTAGTTATTTATGTGTCCTATATGCAAAATTCCAATAATAACTGAAACGTTATGAATACAAATAGGTATCTGAGCCAGTATATCAAATAATAACAATGTAAAAACTTAATAATAGTAGTAATTAAAACTTTATTTATATGCATACATTTAGCAATAATGCCATCAATCCCCTGTGATCCAGTAATCGAAAGGTTCCTAGTTTTAAATTCCCAGGTAGTGGGAAAACCAATAAAATTATATATAAATAATATTTTTTTTTATCAACTTATCAGGGCAACTGGCCCCTAAATTAAAACATGTATTTATTTGTGCCCTGTGTAAAATGTATTGGCTTTTTTTTCCCCTCCAGGTTATGCTTCTCAAGTACGTATTACTGCACTGGTTTATGTATTTGGCTATTTGGCTAATGCTAGCAACCAGAGAAAACTAAAGGACATGCAAAGAAGACAAGCACAGGAGTTAGAGGTGCACTTCAGAGCACACCACAAATATACATGTTAATACTAACACATGTGTCTAATAAAAATTGACAAAAAAAGTTTAAAATAAGTACTTGTGATAATGAAGGAATTAATTTAAAAAAGTGAGGTGGAGGGGGGAAGAGAGGATATTGTGTATATGTATTGTGTGTGTGTGTGTGTGTGTGTGTGTGTGTGTATATATATATATATATATATGTAGCCCTTTTTGTGAACCGGCTGACCCACCCAATATCACATTGGTCACCTCCACGGCCGGAACTACTTTGTGTAGTGGCGCCGTCTGGATATCAGTCCCTGGGCCCAGTGGGTGCATCCCCACAGGCCATAATTGAAAGTCACTCCCCCTGGTAGAAATCAGGGGAGGGTCCCATAAACTCAACGGTTGACTCAGCACAGGGGCTGAATTAGTCACTGTCCATCCCGGCGCAGCCATAGCTTTCGCGCCATGCCCCCCATCAGGGCGGGGCTCTGCTGTTCGCGCCATTCCCGGCCAGCTCTGTGCAAGTCCTGCAGCAGCCATTTTTTCTGCGCCTGGCCCATGCGGTTTCCCTAGCAAGCGGGAACCGCCATTTTGGTTTACTTTTGAGCTCAAAAAGTCCATCTGTTTGCTCTCCTGGGGTTCTCCCCCAATTATGACAATTTCCTCACACTCTTCAAGGGTGGCCCCTCGCTGTCCCAGGCAGGATAAAAACGGGGCAGCCACGGCCTTTGCTCCGCTCCAGAGCAAACTCGTTAAGGACAATTCTGCGACAGTCTGCTCTTCAGTGGGTTGCACGCCACGGGTGCCCTCCTCATCAGCCTCTGTCCGCCATTTTACGTTCTCCGCGCCACGCGGATCCTCCACTCTCTCATAACAGTTGTCGTACATGAGGCTCCACTCTGCGGGGCAGCCACCACACCGGTACAATAAAGATTAGCTCAGATGCACCACCACATGTGTACCTTATCTAGGTGTGATCCAGTGTTGCACTACCTCAGGCTAGGCTCACTCTCTCAGTGTCTGCTGTGACTCCTTCCTCCCAGTCTGTGCTCCCTACGGTGAGTGTCTGGAATGGCTAGGTACTCTGGCTGGCTCTGCCATGCAGTACTTGGGGCGTCTACCTGTCTTGGTCAGCCTAGCGCAGACCCTCTCCAGGACTCCTGACCAAGTTAACAGGCTGTCCCTTCTGGCATCCTACCAACTAGCACTGCCTCAAGGTGACTCGGTCAGCTATAGCCCGCTCCAGACCCCTCACTCCCTTCAGGCCCCTAGGTTGTCCCTGTGAACTGACAATATCCCGTCAGCCCCCTGACTACCCCTAGGTCCGTCCCTACGCAGCACAAAGTGGCAGCAGACACTCTCCCTGTTTCCAAGTGACCTAGCTAAAAGCCTGTCCTGTTGACGGATCTGATCTCAGCAGCTCGCCTCCAAATGTAGCCCTTTTTGTGAACCGGCTGACCCACCCAATATCACCTTGGCCCCTCGTGGTCTAACCGGTCCCTTTCCCTGCAACACACCTGCTCTAAGGGACTACTGGTACTGCATAACCTGTGTGGCTCCAGGAGATCTGAGCCTCCGCTAGCTGGGAGCCTGGGGAAACCCTTACCCTTACTTGGTGCAGCGCCTCCACTTACCCAGGATCCCCCGTTAGGAAAGATAGCCCTGAGTAAGAAATACAACAACACTTATAGATAAACAATACTAACTCTTTACTTAACACACATATAACACATTACATAACATAACCATAACCAGATGCTCTACCCGCATCACATCAACCCAATGTCTGGTGTACCCCACCCAGTGTCCTGTGATCACCCCACACCCAATGTCTCGTAACTCCTACGGAGGTCGTGGGTGACTGCGCAGTCACTATTTAAGCTAGGGCCCAGTTGGTGCACTTAGAATATAGAAGATACCTTCCGAGCACTCCGATGCTCGGGACCGCAACACACTTTCTTCTAAAAGGGTCAGACGTCCGTCTGATCCTTATTCCAGGTACTCTGCCGGTGGACCCCAACGAGGGTCCCACCGCTTCACGGGAACTGCAACCGAAACACGGCAACACCAACCACGTGGGAACAGCAACCGCCTTCCTATCAATACCTACTACTAGAGTGACAGCAACCCTAACCTAGGGCCTGTCCCTGAGAAACCGCAACCTAGGATGGCTTGGGGAAACTCCTAGGGCCTGTGGACAATAACCGCCCCCCTTCCCCTAGCTACCCAGTCTCAACTGTATCTGCTAATCCTAGCAGCCTAACACACCTGCAGCCAACATTCAGCTTACACTGTCAGCCTGCAGGGATTCACACCGTGCACACACACTGCACGCACTGCGCACAGCACATGCAGCGACACACACCCAGACAGCTGCAATCACACACAGCCACCCGGATCCCGCAGCAATCCCACTGCTAGCACACCGTGCCTCTTTGACAGTGCCCACAGCACTCTCCGCTGCGACACTGCCAAACCAGCACTTCCCACACTCAAGGGTCACCTCCCTAGCTAAGGCGTCCCTCCTCAGTCTAAGGCGTCCCTCTTCAGTTACCCCCTACCCTTACCCGGGAATTGGGGCCTGCCTGGGGATCTAGGGAGAACCCTTACCTGATGCAGGAGCCACGCGCTCCCTGCACCCTTCCTACTCCTTCCTCTGCTCTGCCTGACTCACGCATGCAAAGCCCGGGAAATGTATCTATATTCCCGGGCTGAGCTTCCTCCAGCCCTATTGGCCGCAAGGGAGCACCTGACCTTTGTCTCCCTAAGCCTCCTGGGAGTTGTAGTTCCCAGGGGCTGCCTAAAGCATTGGGGCCGCGTGCGCACTTGCCCTGCGCATGCGCGAACCCCTAATGGCCGCCTCAACCTCTCTACTACCTTCCCTACTCTCGCGCGATCTCTCTGGGGCCTTCCCTGCGCTTGCCACCTACTGCGCATGCGCGAGCTAACGCGCAATGGCGGCGCCCTCCTCTCAAGCCGCCGAGCCGGTGGCAACGCGATCGCGGCCTTAGCGACGGCCCGATCGCGTCCCCGGCAACCGGCCTGCGCCGCTCCCTGCACTGGCCCCCACCCTCGCGAAGGGCCGCCGGGTCCGTCGCAGCCTCCGGCGGCACCCGCGACCACCCGGTAAGCGCGGAGGGGGGCCAGAAAGCAAAAATATACCTCGGGGCTACATATATATAGTATATGTATATATAGAATATGTATATAATATAGTATATATAGTATATGTATATATAGTATATGTATATATAGTATATATAGTATATGTATATATAGTATATGCCGGCAGTGTCATGTTTCCGGTGTTTTGAAGATGGAAAGCGGTATATCGTTCTTCTTCGGGATTTGAATATGTATAACCAGGGCCTACAGCACCCCAAACGCCCTGATTTGGGGTGGCATGTAGACCACTATATACAGTACTTGTTAAGCCCGCAGTGTTGAGATGTGAACTTTCTTCCACTTCAAAACCTGCACAACTCAGGGACTGAAATAAACCAAAGCCAGGGACATGTGGAGGGGAAACATTTGGGTGCCAGCACCCTTATTCAGGATCAGACACCTATACCTAGACAATTCGTCTGTAAGCGGGGTGAAGCGAGGCCAGGGTGGGACAGTAGGAGGTTTCACTTCCTTTAGCTCCTCTCTTGTGCGATGCTGTGTGTGTGTTTTGACCACTAGCTGCCATTCCCATCCATTACCAACGTGCCCCCTTCTTCCCCCCTGTCCCCACAGGAAGGGTCGGGTCTCGTATGCTGAAGATGCATTCTGCGCGTCGGGGCTCCCACTGAGAAGAAACCTTCCTCTCTGCTCATCTCCTTCATTATACAGGGAACCAATCACATGGGGGCGTTATTTACATCTAGCCTGGGGGGAGGCGGACCAGCGACCGGCAGTGAAGGGGTCAATTATACCAGAAACTGCAGAGCGATCCGGTGACATCACTGTAGCGGCGCGACATGTGTCCATGTAGAAGCGATTTGTAGCGCTACTGCAGGGAGACGAGTGTGTGTTTTAAGATGCACTGTGATTGGCCGAGCAAATCGCGTGATGCGGCCGTCGCTTGTGAAAAACCAAATTTCAAATCTCTTCATGAGACATAAGCTTTGCGGCACGTAGCGGCACGTAGCGGCACGTAGCGGCGCTGCCGGCGCGAGTGGTATGTGCGCTTTCATTGCATATTACTCTTTTGTTTTTAAGCGTCACAACGTCGCGTGCGATTGCTGTATAATCACAGCGTAAGAGACACTCGGCAGTGGGCGAGTAGGTGCCCTTTCCACATCTCAAAGGGTTAATTCGTCTTCTAGCTGGAAATATATTGACAGAAAACCCTCGGTTTCCTCATCTCGTTCGGCTGCTGGAATTATAACTGTATTATACAGAGACCCTGCGTATTACTGTGCGCTGTATTATACAAATATCCATGGTAAAAAAGGATTGCTCCTGTGAAAAATAAGCCAAATATACTTTTTTTTAAATTTAGAGGTTTTTTTTTTTATGCATAAGGGAATACTACAGTCTATTTGTATAGCAAAAAGAGCACTAGACAAAAGAAGCTTTATAACAAAAGCCAGGCACTGATACATGGTAAATCTCTGCTTTTTTTTTTTTTTTTTTTTTACTTATCTTCACTTAATTGCATCACAAGTAACAATGAAAAAAGGCCACAGTTCATATATTTTCACCATTACATATGTCTATAATACTTGAAATGAATATGGTCAACTCAGCACTGCACAAAGATGAATCAACTTCAAGTCCATGATGGAAACAAATGAAAAAGAAAAGACCGCAAACAATAGAGCCGAAAATGTGCGGCCGGAAGGCCCCAATATGCTGGAAAGAATACTCCAGCTTCATCTGTTTTGTTCCAGTCAGTTTTCCATATGCCTTTTGTGCTTGTTCATCCTGACGCTCTGTGGATTTCTGGTTTTGCACGATCAAGTGTTGTTTCTGATACAGATAATAGCCTGCCTGGTACAAAGATTAAACATTTGATCCAAAGAAAAAGGTAAATAACAAAGCAAAGAAAGAAAAGAAAAAAATCGGAAGACTGAATCAGAACAAGTTGCATTACTGGTTGGACCAAAAGTTGTAATCACATTTAGTGTTCCTTGCACCTAAACTGAAGACAAAAGGGACGAGATCCCTTGGATGGACAAGTGTATATTATGTGAATCCATTAATATATGAAAGTGGAGGTGGATCATTAAGACTGCCTCTTTAAGGTAATCTAGTGACGGTGTTATGCTCCAGTTTTAACATCTGTGATCCCCTTATTCAGCTGTAAGTGTAGATTTCGATCTCAACCAAACAGGTTCCCTTCCCAAGACAAGAAAATATTCTGCAGCATTTGAAAATCTAAAACCAGGTTTAAAAGGCAGGATACTCTTAACACTTCTGGAGTTTATTCTCAGATTACTACGCGAATGCAATGCAAGACCATATAGCGATGGTAACATACTGTACTTCCCACACCATTTGGCAGCTCATGGCTGTTCTGCATCGAGACTATACATAAATTTGTAATTACACTGTAAGTCCCTACAACTAAACAGAATAGACAGTAATACAATATTTCAGAGCTGATAAAAAACACTAACATCCACTTTGAGTTAAAAAAATGTAAGCACCACTTTTTCTTCAAATAGCTTTAAAACTTCTATGCATAATCATATTTGTTTATTATTTTCATAATTATGTGCACAATGCAATCATTGCCTACAGAGCAATACCAGGCAGTTCAAATTTATAAAAAAAAAACACTTTCCAGTTTTCAAATAAAAAAAAACAAAACTATTTTGTAAATGTGCTGTGGAACTGTGTCCAAGTAGATATATCTGTAACCACTTTAGAAATCAACTCCTTAAAACTGCTATTTATACTTCTACGACCTACTGTTGGACAAAGACATGTATTTTTGTGGAAAATGCAAAACTGAAAATAGTTTTATAATTCAATATACAACATTTTTCTGGTGAAATAAAACCATGCCAACCGAACACAGGACGGTTATTCCAGCTTCAGTAGCTATGAATTAGAGGGGTTAAAATAACCCCTCAGCTGTATGTCCAACTTTAATCCACCTCCACATTTTAAAAATGTATAAACCTATGAAAGCATCTCATTTTGCCCTGTTTAACATATTTACAGATTTCATCACACACACGAAGCAAATGTTTTGTGAATATGTAGGTGATTATATGGTCACTATCAGATTTGTTCTTTTATGCTTTTCAGAAACAAACATAAAAATTCATATTCTTTTATCTCGCTATTTCATTTAAAAGATTTCTTTCAACCACACAAGATTTTTTTTTTTCTTTTTCTTTTTTTTTTTAACAAAAGAAAACTGGTACAACATATTAAAACACATAATAACAAGAGTCTACATGTAAAAATATAACTTTTACATACACCATTTCAAAATAATGATACATTTGTTGCATAAAATGTACAAATGCAATTGTCGTTTCTAATGTATAGAACTGGAGAACAGATGGACATTTAGACCGTTTAATATTGGTTGCTCAGGGCTAACTGGCGGAAAATCTACACAAACAAGGGAGATAGTTTAACGCAGCGGTGCTCGACTTCAGTCCTTAAGATCCCCCAACAGGTCAGGCTTTAAGGATATCCCGGCTCCAGCGCAGGTGGCTCAGTCTATGACTGATCCACTGATTGAGCCACCTGTGCTGAAGCTGGGACATACGTAAGAAATTACCTGTTGGGTGGTCTTGAGGACTGGGGTTGAGCCCCCCTGGTTTAACATACGCCAAATTTGCGTGGCTGGAAAAATAGAAACTGGCGTTTGGGACAGTGTGACAAATGCTTCACAATAAGCACTGTATGAAAGATATATTGCACACCAAAGTCAATCGTCAAATGGTTTGCAGTGGAACTTGGTTCACACATCCCTGGTTGTGGTCGGCGGCAGCTTGAAACACAAGCTGTCAAACTAAACGCCATGATAAACTTCATTCATACTGGCCCAGGAAAACCTTTGCTACCACACTCCTCAGGAAAATGCAACTTAACGCTTCCAAACTCGTAAGGTTCGCTATAGTGCTTCCTCTTTTTTGATTGGATATTGGCATTTTACTAACCAAGGAGGCAGCAAGTGTGCTTCAGCCAAGTTAACCCCAATTTCTTTAATGGACGTCTATCAAATATTCCGACAACGTCATCAGAAAAGTCTTGTTTGCATACTGCTTTAGCTACATACGTAGTTAACACTTGTAGTTAGTTAGTTTTATCACAGCCACTTAAATGATGGTTTTTTTTTTTTTTCATGATGATATAAACATTGGAAGGCACAGTGGTAACATTTTGTAGCATTCTAACCTTGTACCTATGAAAAATCCCAGAATAGGGTCACATGAGCAGCTATACGCAACGGCAAACTCAAAAATGCCACATCTTTGCTGCTTTGTAATATGTACATGGTGTGACTTTTAAGACCTGCGTTCCCAAAAGACTGGCGGAAACAACTCTGCTAATGGATGAGAAGCAATGCCGGGCTCAGCATCTTATCCTGCATTACCTCTCCATAGCGAGAGTTCGCACAACACAAAAAAAACAGGGGAAAGGACAGAAAAGACAAGAACAACAAAAAAAATCCCTATTTACAGTAAAGTCTTTTGTTTAAAAAAAAAAAAAAAAGTATTCATTATTATTTATACAGGAGCAAAAACAGCTTTGAACAAATGAACCAAATTTTACCATAGTCACTACATTTTTCATATATATATTTATATATTTATTTATATATTTGTCATAGGTCTATAAGATCCATCTGTTCCTCCTACACTAAGGAATGGCTAATGTCATCACTGTCATTTTCATTCGGACATTTGCTGGTATTGTTAATATCTGGGCAGCGGAGCGTCCTTTTATTTTTTTTGATCCAGTAAATATAGACACTAGCTAACTAGAACACCAACAAAAACTGTCATTTTTTTGTCCCCCCCCAGAAGTACACTTTTTTTTCATTATTGCAAGTTTACAATTTTAAATTAAATATTTTTTTTTTTCAGACAAATTAATGATATATATATATATTTTTTTTTCCAAAAGAAGTTTTAGGCACAAATGCATTGTTCCACAGTGTGGAGAAGATTGCCATTCAGTCTCTAGGCTGCATAACACAGCTTGCAACATACTGCCTGTAACATTCTGCATGATACGGTATGCTCAGAGAGCTGTCCCTTCCGTTGCACTTTGTTCGTGTTGGGAATGCTGAAACCTCTTGCGTCTGGGATGCGTAACTTACTCAGACTTGTCTTATTTTACAAAAAAGGGATGAAGGAGAAATGTTTGTGTGGGTTTTAAGATAATACAGCTGTTAAGGAAGTGGCTTCTTGTCAAAAACGAAGAAATGCACAAGCTGAAGAAAGCTGAAAAGGAAGCAAAGGAGAAAAGAAAAGCCATTAGGATTATTGTAGAATAAGCAATTATGTTTCATTTTGGCACGCCGTGTTTATGGAGCAAGGTCTACTATTAGCATCCAGATAGTCATCTGCAAAAAAGGGCTTTGTTGATCTATGCGTAAGGATGTTTAAAACAAATAATGCTTTTGAGGCAAAAATTGCCTCTCAAGTCACTCTCCGCATCCATTTAGAAAGTAGTATTTTCAATCAAGCATAGAGTATAAATATTCAGGTTTATATTTACTAAGTGGTGCCATTCCACAGACCACTTCCTGATCCCAGAATCACCTTATGGCCCATGTAGTTTTGTGTCATTCAGACTCAACAGAGGTGATGCAAGCCACCTACCTACTGCTTCAGAATGTGGGGTTGAAAAGCTAAGCACTTGAACCAATAAAATGGACATGTTCAAATGACTGGGGAAATGGGAGACAGCCGAAAAAAATCAATGACGGTAAAATAAGGATAACATGTATTTTTGATTGCAGTCAATGCGAAACCATCACATATATAGGTGGCAACATTACAGTATGTTACCAAAGAGTCTAAAAAAGCAGACCTTTATTTGATGTATTTTGTCCCATTAATTATATTGGCCAGTCAGAAAAGTGCCAATACATACTGAGAAATGTAACACCGGACCTTCATAAGAAAAACATCATAAAACTAATAGGCCGGGTTAATTTGGGAATATATGTATAGTATGCTGCAAAAAAAAAGCAGCTTCATCACATAATATTTGGTGTTTTGCCTAATGGACTTCTGGCTAAATTATTGCAAAATATGCAACCTTTTTTTAACCAAAAACTTTTAAATCAACCCTTTTTCGGACATCCCCTCCAGAAATGGTTATTACATACTGTACTGTACCTAAACAGGTACTAGTCAACATTGGTATTTCGATGCTATTTGTAACAAAGAAATAATAATAATAATAATATAAAGTGCATGCAGTGCTGCTTATAATAATAATAATAATAATAATAATAATAATAATAGTAGTAGTAATAATAATATAAAGTGCATGCAGTGCTGGTTAATCATAATAATAATAATAATAATAATAATAATAATAATATAAAGTGCATGCCGTGCTGGATAATAATAATAATAATAATAATAATAATAATATAAAGTGCATGCAGTGCTGCATATATAAATAATAATAATAATAATAATAATAATAATAATACTAATAATAAATAATAATAATAATATAAAGTGCGTGCAGTGCTGCATATAATAATAATAATAATAATAATAATAAATACTAATAATAATAATAAAGTGCGTGCAGTGCTGCTTCTAATAACTTGCCTTTTTACATCTGTCCCAAATGATTTGACCCATCTCCCATCCCAGGATGGGGTACTCCTAAGGAGAGTGGGGAGGGGTCAGAGGAGACTTTCTCTTCTTCCCTTCGCTTGAGACAGGCTGCTTTAGGGTTCAAGTTCCTTTCTGTAAGATGTTACCAACACAAAATAATAATTATATTTTCAATAATAAATAAACTGAACAACATATGAAACACTGTGTGTGTATGTATGTGTGTGTGTGTGTGTGTTTTCCAATAGCTGACCAAAACATTGGTTTCACTTTTGTATTACAATACACCTTACATTCTATACGATAACCCA
>WSYH01001906.1:0-22983 GCA_036426205.1 Ascaphus truei
GTGTGTGTGTGTGTGTGTGTGTGTGTGTGTGTGTGTGTCTGAGAGAGAGTGTGTGTGTGTGTGTCTGAGAGAGTGTGTGTGTCTGAGAGAGTGTGTGTGTCTGAGAGAGTTTGTGTGTCTGAGAGAGTGAGAGTGAGTGAGAGTGAGAGTGTCTGGGAGTGAGAGTGTGTGTCTGAGAGAGTGAGAGTGTGTGTCTGAGAGAGTGTGAGTGTGTGTCTGAGAGAGTGAAAGTGTGTGTCTGAGAGAGTGTGAGTGTGTGTCTGAGAGAGTAAGTGTGTGTCTGAGAGAGTGAGAGTGTGTGTCTAAGAGAGTGAGAGTGTGTGTCTGAGAGAGTGAGAGTGTGTGTCTGAGAGAGTGAGAGTGTGTGTCTGAGAGAGAGAGAGTGTGTCATAGAGAGGGAGTGTGTGTCTGAGAGAGAGAGTGTGTGTCTGAGAGAGAGAGAGAGAGAGAGAGAGAGAGAGAGAGAGAGAGTGTCTGAGAGTCTTGAGAGTGGGTCTGAGTCTGAGAGTGGGTCTGACAGTCTGAGAGTCGGTCTGACAGTCTGAGAGTCGGTCTGACAGTCTGAGTGAGAGTGGGTCTGAAACTGGGTCTGAGTGACAGTGGGTCTGAAAGTGAGAGAGAGTGGGTCTGAGAGTCTGTGAGTGGGTCTGAGTCTGTGAGTGGGTCTGAGAGTCTGAGTCGGTCTGAGAGTGAGTGGGTCTGAGAGTCTCAGTGAGAGTGGGTCTGAGAGAGAGTGGGTCTGAGAGTCTGAGCGAGAGTGGGTCTGAGAGTCTGATTTCCCTACCCCCTGCCCGATTTCTGTGTGCGTGTGCGCGTGTGCATTTCCATGTGCACAGACACCAACCCACAGTCAGTCATAGTCACCCACCACCCAAGAGTCAGTCAGTCACCCAAAGAGAAGCAGTTTCAGTCATCACATTAGTGGTGAGTTCATTAAATGTTTGACCAAATATAGCAGGCAAATTTTTAAGTTGATAATTTTGGATGGCCCTCGATTGATTTTATAAATATCAAAATGGCCCTTGGCAGAAAAAAGGTTCCCCACCCCTGATATAGGGATAACAGGGACAGACTTCTGGGGTATATGCCTTCATCTTCTTAGCAGTAACGGTGCAGCGCCTCCATCTCTGGTAAGCCCTTAGGATATAGGGTGAAATCCTTCCAGAGAGCCCTTTGCTTCAGGGCGAGAGATTTCAGTCTCACACACAAGTCTTTAGTAAAAGCAGCAATGTCACTTTATTCTCCAGCAGCAATAGCAGCAGCAGTTCATACACAGCAGCACTCAGGTACAGTGTACAGGATCTTGTCCTCCTCTCTTTCTCCTCCAGGCTGTACCCCTGCAGGATGGGCTGTATGGAGCTCCACTACTCCCGACACCCACCCCAAGGGTATACCCTCTGGGTGAGGCTAGATTCCCCCTCACCCCCTGAGCAGGGTGAGGGGCATTGGTCCACCGCACTATAGTGCTATCAGCTCTAACAGGCTGGGCCTTAGCTTCTCCCCCTAGCACATGTATCACTCTAAACATGACTCTCTGGTCAGTCACTCCAACACTTCTGAACCCAGGACAGAACTGCTTGTCACTCACAGGAACAGGCAAGACTAACTTTAGTCAGCCCCACCCCTCGTGATGTAAGCAGGCCCCTCCCCTGTGTCTCAGGCCTCCCATACAGAGTCAGTGGGCCAACCTCCACCAATCAAGGCAGGGCTTGAAGCGGGGGAAACCCATGATAACTACTGGCGGCCTGCCCTTAGCAGGACTTACACCAGTAGGAGAAAGACATACTGCTGCGGCCAAGTTTATTCGAGCATTTGCCCATTCTTGGCCGCAGCAGTAGCCTGGCGCGCGCCCGAGGGTGACGGGCGCGCGCCGAAGCAGCGGAAGAGCGCCCTCCGATCGGGGTGCTCTCCCTACTGCTGCCGGGTCCGCCGGGTCCCCCGGAACCCCCTGCCGCCGTCCCCCACATCGCGGGACACCAGGGCTCCCTCGGGGAGCCCTGGACGCGTGCAGGGGGCGCAGGCTCCCGAAGACGCGTGACCGCGCGTCTATGACGCGCGGCACGCCGAGGGCCGGCCACTAGCAAGCCGGGAAATCTCCCGGCTTGCGGATCTGGCCGATGCGCAATAAAGCGTGTCGGTAGTGTATATAGCCCCCATTTCTTACCGGGGCTACAAGTGATAGAGAGTGCCACTCCTGTTCCTTTTCCTGTGTCTCTGGGGCTTTGGCAGGGGGCCAGTGTGGCTAGTAGGGTAGGGCAAGGGGAGTGTGTAGGGGGTTGTACCAGGGCAGGTGACACCTATAGAGCAGGAGGTGGGGACACGGCCGTGTCAGATAGTGGCTTTAAGGTGGGTTATGTCTGGTGAGCCCTCTGGGTTATCAGTCACTGCGGGCCACTAGACACTTTGCCACGTGATTATGTGGTGATACAGACGTTAGTGCTGTGGTATAAGAATTTGTTGGAGAAGGTGATTAAGAAAAGGAATAATAAGGAGGAGAAGGGGGAAAAGCAGGTACCCAAGACTTTTGGGAACTGGTTGGAGGTGTTCATCATCTTTGCGAGCATGATCGGTGAGAAGGCTCCCCAGGGTTATTCAGCGCTTTTAAAGAACTTGCACACGGTTTGGGAATTACAGTTCATATGGACGGGGCATTTAGGGTCACGATGAGCCAATTTCATTTCTTTTTTAAGTAGCTTGCAAACAGTGACTCAAGTCTAGTGTAAAGGTGTACGGTCCCTTGGTGGACGTGCGACAAGGCCCTTAGGGAGCACATGGCAGTTAAAAAGCAGGCGAGACGGGACTTGAAGAACATTATGGTCTCAAAGATGATGCCGCGGTATCCATCCCACTTTCACGCGCTGGCCAGCAGCACAGGGTAATTAGGTCAGTCAGTCACACTTGGGCAGGGAGTGTGTTGGGTTTCTAACGGAGGCAAATGTAAGTGGGGGGCATCATACTGCATTCAGCATGAGTGCTTGTGGTGCGGAGGTGAAAGGCACAGCACATCTCACTGCATTAGGAGGTTGAAGAGTAAAAAAAGGGCATCCCAGGGATGGAGACTGCGCAGAAGGAAAAAAAACTCCGGTGAGCTTGACCGCTTGACCACAATCGTGAGTGGGAGAGTAGGCAGAGGGAGGCCCCAAATATTCAGGTCTTCACAAGCAGGGGGGGGGGCACAATAGAGGCCAGATATAGTTGGTAGAATGAATGAAAGCAATCCATTGGGATGTGGCCTAGTTGATGATCACATTGCCAGTGCTCAGTAGCGGATTTCCCTTTAGGCCCAAACCTAGGGCGGCAAAATTTTGGGGTGACAGAAATTTCCCCCATATGCATTCGCCACGCTCTCGGGCCTATCAGACCTAATGGGAAGGCAAGAAAAAAGGCACAGAAGCGCACCAAGGGTAAAGATTTATGTATTAGACATAAAAAAAACACAATTGTAAGTAGTAACTTACATGTAAGGTAAAATTAATCCAGTAGAAAGAAGTAAAGGGACATCCGACACAGGTTGATGCGGCACCCAGGGGTAGACGCCGGGGCTCACGGATCAGTCCCGCACGCTGGGACTAACTGGCTCGGCAATACTCAGATGTTACTTCCGGGTTGCATCCTCTCGCGATGCCTGCAAGGAGTTGTAATCTTTATCCTTTCTGTGCCTTTTTTCTTGCATGATCATTTGCCGTTAGAGTCCCTCCGCGGCGGATCTTGGTGAAGAAGGGGTGCCTTCACGTTACAGCAGCAGCAAAAGGGGAGAGTAGATCTACTTCAAGATCTTCATTGTAGGAAGCATGAGCGCGGATTGATTGACTTCTAATGGGAAGGCACTTAGCTGTGTCGCGGCCGCCCCTCCTTTGGAATCCCAGCATCAAATGACGCCACGGACCTCCCAACGTGACATCACGTGGCGTCTCGTTGCCGTCACGACATTGTGTTACCATGACACTGTCACGTTGATGACGTTCACGGCGTCATTTGACGCTGGGATTCCGAAGGAAATGAAAGGGAGGCAGCAAGGAGGCGGTGACACAGCTAAGTGCCATGGGTCGGAGGATTTTGGAATGTTTTACATCTCCGGAATAGTGTTGGTTATTTTATATAGGTTTACAGGAGACTGCGCTCCTGGTTGCAGTGGCGAGGCAAACGTAAGGACTCAGATTGCCTAGCATTGGAGGGGTGCGGGCTGGTCAATTTTGGCCGGTGGTTAATTTGGTGGAATATGAGGGGTCACGTGTCCTCCTAAGGAGGGACCCCAGGTGATATGAACCATGAGAGCTCACCGGGTCATGTAGCAGTGGTCAGCAGAATCAGGTCCCCGGGTGGAATTTCTGCTGCCCAGCTCCAGGAGTGATGGTTTATGTTTAATAAAATGCTGTGGCCATGTGTACCCAACCAAGGGGTATGTGTTTATTCCAAGTAAAGAGTCTGTATTTTATTCCAAGTAAAGAGTCTGTATTTTATTCCAAGTAAAGAGTCTGTATTTTATTCCAAGTAAAGAGTCTGTATTTATTTGGGTTATTAAACAGACAGGGGAAGAGTATCTTCTGGAAATAATTTAATGGGAGCCGTGTAAATATATTAACACGGGTAAATAATACATGTTATATAATACTGATACAAATAATGTTTTATGCAGAATACATTTCTTACCAAGTAAATTATTTTCCAGCATTCTATAATAAATACATCTCAAATAAAAATAAACATTTGAACATACAAAGTTCATAAAAAAAACCACATTATGAGAAATGTAGATGGAAAGACCAAACTATTTAATAAAACTCTGAACACTAGTACAGTATGTTTAAAAAGAAAAGAAACAGAAATTGAATTGGAATAGGCCAACAATCAATCCTAAATAATTCTGATCTATAAAATAAGACATTGTGGGCCTGTAGGGTGATGCAATGTAATAAATAACCAGCTCATGGCAGCACTGACAATGTTAATGCATTTAATGTGTATGTGATTGTACATTGTGATGAAACTGTTGCACCAATTATATTATTCTGTGAGGATGTCTGCGCTCCCTGTGTGTGTTACATCCAGACCAAGTCATTAAACTAGGCTTACAGGCACAATGGGACTCGTTAGTATAACAGAGAACTTAATTTCTGCTGGGATTTAATTAAAGTAACTTTGAAATTATCATCAGCTCAGATGTTAGAACAAAACTTTTAATTGGTATTATAATTACTGAAGCTGTAGTGTAACAGAGAGCCTCATCCCGCTGGGATCACTAAATCCCTGAGACAAAATATTATTGTCCTGGCTGAGACTTAACTGTGATTGTGCTGAATAATATCTAATGCAGCAATTACTGCCAGTCTCAGCGTGAGACCCCACTTACAGAATGGGGGCGTTCCTGTGTGGGGTGTAGTTAGGATTTATGGAGTTAAAACAGAATGGGATTTATGTACTAAAATCTGTTTTTATCTTTTATTTTTTTTGTGTCGAATTTTAGAGCAAAAAATTAAAGCAAATAAAAGTGCTGCTTGTGCGCACGTTCACATGTATCAGACACGCCTGCAACCTGCCCTTCCCCATTATCTCCTAGCATACAGTGCTTCAACTGCAGCCAGGGATTCTGGGTAATGATATGCAAATGAGCACACAGTGTCACCGCTTGCTTCTAATCCATTTTAACATGGTACCCTATACGCTTATGTCTGCCACAGTACACAGCTTTTCAGCACAGCCTGGGTTAGAGAAGTGCAGAGCCAGTAACCCTACTCACAGACAGCAGTTACAAACTTTTGGGTCTCCTGAGTGTGAGGCTGGTGATACTGGCTTAGCAATGTGATGCTGGGATAGGTATCACCCACACGTTATATAAGTTATGGTGGGTAACAAAGTGACAAACCCTGTACATAGATACTGTATATGAAGATGTGTAAATAATGAATGTTACAGAATACGGATACAAATAAATTAGGTAGAATAAACATTTACACAGGAACTAATTTCCCAGCATTTTATAATACAGGTGAGCAAAGAACAGAAAAGATACATAGAGATAATATACAGAGAGAGAGAGATAGATAATATAAAAATACAAACAACTGGTCAAATAAAAACATACATTTGAAAGAGTTCTTAGAAAAAAAGTAGATGAAAAAACTAGTTAAAAATATATCAGAACACTATATATATTAAAATAAAAACACGAACATTTATTAAAATAGGAACAACTATCAATCTTAATAATTCTTATCTATAAAATAAGACCCTATGGGCCAGTACGGTGAAGTAATAAGTTACACGTACAGGCAGTCCTCGGTTATCCGACACAATGCGTTACTCAAAATGGTGTTGGATAGCGAAACGTTGCAAAGCGAAACACGTTTTCCCATAGGAACACTGTTTAAATCAGCGGTGCGCAAACTGGGAGGCGCGCCCCCTTGCGGGGGGCGCAAGATTATGTAGGGGGGGCGCAGGCTGCGTGCGGGGAAACCTGGGGGCGGGCAAAAGCTCTGTGCTGTGGCTGCTTCCAGTTCCCTGCTGTGTCTGCCTGCAGAGGGGGCGGGGCCGTGCAGAGGGGGCGGGGCCTTGCTGCGGGGCCTTCTTTGCACACAGACAAGCCCTCCTCCTCCTGTCTGTTAGCCGCCCATTTTCAGCAGCACATGGGGGGACCGGAGCAGGTTTAGTTACTCCCTCCACCCACCGTGTGTGTGTGTGTGTGTGTGTGTGTGTGTGTGTGTGTGTGTGTGTGTGTTTGTTTGTTTTTATTTCTTCTGTATGTGATTTTGTGTTATATATTTGTGTTGTGTGTGTTTGCATGTGTCTCTTCTCTCTACTCTCTCGCTCGTTCTCTCGTAGTGTCGTGTGTGTGTGTCGTTGTGTTTGTGTGGTTCGTGTGTGTGTGTATGTTGTGCTGTGTTGTGGTGTGCCTCGTTGTGTGCGTTGTGTGCATTGTTGGGTTCTGTCGTCGATGGCGACCGTGTGTGTTGTCTTTGTTTGCCTCGCTGTGTCTCCTTACTTGATAGTGTGTGTTTGTGTGTTTGTGTTGTGTGTGCGTGTGTGTGTGTTGCGTTTGTTGATTGTGAGTGGTGTGTGTGTTTGCCTGGTAATTATGCGAGTGTTGGTTTGACTGTGGTGTGTGTAGTGATTGAGTGGTGCTTGTGTTGGTTGTGATTTTGAGTGGGTTTGTTGTGTGTGTATGTGTGTCCTGTGGTTTGTCTGTCTGGTGTGTGTGGTGTGTATTGAGTGTGGTGTGGTGTTGATGTGTGTGTGGGGTTGTTGATGTGAATCCAGCGTTGCACAAACTGAGGGGGGGACGCCCCGTGCGCAGTTATTTAGGCGGGCGAGGGTGCAGACAAAACCTTGTTGCGCAGGCGAAAAAGATGTGCGCGCGTGGGCGGCCAAACAGAATAGTGCAGGTGGGGCCACGTGATTCGGGTACGGGAGAGGAGCATGCCCCGCGCTGTGATTCAAATGCCCCTCCCTTCGTGTCTGCCCTGCAATAGCGCTGTGTTCCTGCTCTCTCCGTTGGCAACCTGCTTCGCTGCGATCCTCTGCGAGGGAAAGGGTAGGCTGCCACTATATCAATCACACTATATGATGTACAAATAAATAAAAAAAGTGAAAACACTTCCCCGCTCGTGCTTGCAAAATTATGCAGGACACCCTGTCCTCATGCTTAAGAGTTGGTGATGCACCGCTCTCAGCAGCAGCGTGGACGCAGCCTAATTTTGCAAGACGAGCTATTGAATTATGTAAGTATTTAGGCGTGCGCTTATAGTGCTGGCGACGCAACGTCGCCCAACAACAAATGCATTGTCGCTGCCCGCGTGCGCTTATAGTAACGTGACTAATGATGCGATTTTTTGAAGCCGGCAATATTGATTTTTTGGGGTGGTTGTCGCCTCATGTGACAGCCCCTGACCCAATCATGGCCTGGTCGCCCACTGCCGCCGCAAGCGAAATACACTTTTGCTAGCGGCGACGGGTACTCGCGGGCACTATATGCGTGGCCTTAGACTATTTGTATTTCAATTGTAATATCATTTAATAAAGGTTTTTTTTTTCATGTGATTTTGATTACATCAGGCAGGGGGCCCCGAGAAATTTCATGGATAAAATGGGGGGCTCGGCATAAAATTTTGCTCACCCCTGGTTTAAATGAAAGGTTCCGTTCCTGAAGGCATTTTTAACACAAAATACCACAAAATATTTTGACGCAGGCAATAAGAATGAAGCACACACATAATTAATATATTATATATCTGTTATATATACACATATAACATATATATATAGATATATTATATCGTATAATTATTTAGTATAGTATATTTATATTTATACTTTCTCTCTGTTTTTCTCTTTTATTACTATTATTTTTAATGTGGCGCCCCTGTTTCTTACTTGGGTTCCTGTCGTGCTTCTCTTTACACGGTGTAGTTCCTATGTGTTTATCGAGTCTGTGTCTGTTATCTAGCTTCTAAACAAACCCTTAAAACAACACCTGGAATAATACATCAATGTGGGTGAAAATGAAAAATAAAAAGTGTGCAAAGTGCTAAAAAAGTGAAAAAATTAAAAAATGATGAAAAATAAGTGTAAAAGTTATAATATAAAATCCAACCAGTCCTTCAATAATCAGTCCATATAGGAGGTGTAAGATTTGTGCACGGGATCTTCTGCTGCTCTCACAAGGATAAACCCTCCGGATATCTACAAACAAAAAAAGAGAGAGCCACGCCCCATAGCATAATACTGCTGTTTATTATAAAAATAGGGAAGGGATGGAAGGGGGGGGGAATCCACTCACAGATAAAAAGTTTTAAAATGCAGTTTGTGAAATAATTCACCACCATCCGGTACTGCTGGGCAGTCACTTCCCGATAGCTGGTCCTCCACTCGCCAACCGGATAAGGACGCCGTTATACCGTCTGTATGCTGTTCGAATTCAGCTCTCCACTCCGAATGGCCGCTGTATTCTTCCCGCGCTTGGTAGGCCTCATGCGCGTGCGCACGTCTCGTGACGTAATCGCGCTTCTCAGTGTCCCTGACGCGTTTCGTCACCAATCGGCGACTTTCTCAAAGGGCTGATGAATATGGGTAAACGTCCTGCCCTTTTATACAGCCAGTCCAGTGATTATTGATTAATCGCAAGGGGATGTTTAACCCTTATTTGCTATTAGGTTGCTGCTCAATTAATGGATACTGCAGTGACTGACAGCAAAAAGGGGCAAATTTGGAACCATATTGTAATGGAGATAATCACTTACTGTGGGAGGTCTAATCACTTAATGCATATACAAAACACAATAAATTACATAATTAAAACTACATTACACTCTAAAAATAAATAAAATAAAAACGAATGTAATTCATATGTTGGGATAAATTAACTGACAGACTAAATACATCTAACTCTAATAAAAATACCCATATTGGTTAAACAATTACTACATATAAAAAATGAATTAACAATATATTCCTATTATGAAACATATAGATTAAAATTAAACATTGAATTGTACTAATAAACACATAACAAAAGTGTTAATAGTAGACAATGTGTTATTCCATCAAGGAACAGGGAGTCTAAGGGGTGTTAATGGGAGAGAGAAAGAGTTATAAGGATGGGTGTATGAAATACACCAAAACTGTTTATGTGTATAATTTGAAATTTGGAGGTAAGTAAACAGCTCTCTCCTCGGTCCTCCTTTTTTCCCCCCACTCCCACATCCCAAACAGCTTTCCCTGTCATTTCCCTTCCATTCCACACATGTACATCACATCCCCTCACCACTCACCTTCCCACAATCCGGTCCCTTTTCCCTTCCCCTCACAGTATCCAATTCAATCATCACATCATTCCCCATCCCCGGCCCTTAGAGAAATCACTGAGTGCACATTTAATCATATAATATTTATTTCAAATTTATATCACATTCAGATATAATTATTAACACAGTATTCATTGAGAAAAATACACATACATATATAAGCATATTGGAAATTTCCTAGAACAATACAATACAATAAAACAATTTGTTCCAATTTCAAATTATACACATAAACAGTTTTGGTGTATTTCATACACCCATCCTTATAACTCTTTCTCTCTCCCATTCACACCCCTTAGACTCCCTGTTCCTTGATGGAATAACACATTGTCTACTATTAACACTTTTGTTATGTGTTTATTAGTACAATTCAATGTTTAACTTTAATCTATATGTTTCATAATAGGAATATATTGTTAATTCATTTTTTATATGTAGTAATTGTTTAACCAATATGGATATTTTTATTAGAGTTAGATGTATTTAGTCTGTCAGTTAATTTATCCCAACATATGAATTACATTCGTTTTTATTTTATTTATTTTTAGAGTGTAATGTAGTTTTAATTATGTAATTTATTGTGTTTTGTATATGCATTAAGTGATTTAAATCCTCCCACAGTAAGTGATTATCTCCATACAATATGGTTCCAAATTTGCCCCTTTTTGCTGTCAGTCATCTGCAGTATCCATTTAATTGAGCAGCAACCTAATAGCAAATTAAGGGTTAAACATCCCCTTGCGATTAATCAATAATCACTGGACTGGCTGTATAAAAGGGCAGGACGTTTACCCATGATTCATCAGCCCTTTGAGAAAGTCGCCGATTGGTGATGAAACGCGTCAGGGACACTGAGAAGCGCGATTACGTCACGAAGACGCTGCGCACGCGCATGAGGCCTTACCAAGCGCGGGAAGAATACAGCGGCCATTCGGAGTGGAGAGCTGAATTCGAACAGCATACAGACGGTATAACGGCGTCCTTATCCGGTTGGCAGTGATCTGGACCAGCTATCGGGAAGTGACTTTGCCCAGCAGTACCGGATGGTGGTGAATTTATTCACAAACTGCATTTTAAAACTTTTTATCTTGTGAGTGCGATTCCCCCCCCCCCTTCCATCCCTTCCCTATTTTTATAATAAATTACGCAGTATTATGCTATGGGGCGTGCGCTCTCTCTCTTTTTCTGTTTGTAGATATCCGTGGAGGTGGTTTATCCCTTGTGAGAGCAGCAGAAGATCCCGTGCACAAATCCTACACCTCCTATTATGGACTGATTATTGAAGGACTGGTTGAATTTTATATTATAACTTTACACTTATTTTTCATCATTTTTTTAATTTTTTCACTTTTTTAGCACTTTTTGCACACTTTTTATTTTTCATTTTTCACCCACATTGATGTATTATTCCATGGTGTTGTTTTAAGTGTATTTGTTTATTAAGCTTAGTATTTAACAGTTTTATCACACATGTACATCTTGATTTTTAAACACATTTAGGAATCTTATACACCTTTTGTTTATAAGATATTAGCACTACAGTTTATTACACATAGTAATAGAATATCATTTTGGCGCCACAATTTTAGATAATATCACAGCACGGTGTCAGCACGCACGACGCGGAATTTTGTGAGGTGGGTCTGTTGATGAGGTGTGTATATAGTGTGGTGGGGGTTGGGTATTGTGGTAAAAATTTTGCGCTGTCGATAAGTGATAGTTTGTTGCTTGATAAATGTATCGTAAACTCATACTTTTTCTGTGGGTGATAGCATCATTAACAAGTACGTCATGATACCGACACGGGCATATCCACAGTACGGAATTGGGACTCAAAGCCCTTAGACTATGGGAGGTAAATACAGGGTATGTCACTAGTGGTGCAAGCATCTTTAAATTAAATAGAAGTTGTTCACAGGTGAGAGTCGATCCCCTTGCTCCGATACTGCCACCAATTGAGTATGGATACCTTAGGCTACTTCAAGATGACCACGTTAGGAAGGACACCCATTACGAATACACTCCAGGTTCACAGTTTGTTAATTTCGGACAAATATTTCAGCTTAACTTCTTGTAGATCGGTTTAATACAATCTACTTTTAGCGCCGTTCTGTTTGTGTGTTTCTGTTCGAGTCGCGTTGCGTTGCTAGTTTTCTTTGTTGTTTTGTTTCGATCATAGTATCAGTGACCTGTGCCAGTGTGGTGTTGTGTGTGTTGCTGTGATATGTTGTGTTTGTATGTGTGGTGTGTCATCCGTTGTGTTGTTTTGGCTGTGTTGTATGATATTTCTGTGTGTTTGTTGTTGATTTGAGTGTTGGTGTTGTGTGTGTTGGTGGTCAATTATGCGAGTGTTGGTTGACTGTGTGTGTGTAGTGATGAGTGGTGCTGTGTGGTTGTGATTTGAGTGGGTGTTGTGTGTGTGTATGTCTGTGCCTGTTGGTTGTCTGTCGGTGTGTGTGGTTGTGATTGAGTGTGTGTGTGTGCTGATTGAGTGTGTGTGGGTGTTGTGATTGAATCCAGCGTTGCACAAACTGATGGGGGGACGCCCCGTGGCGCAGATTATTTAGGCGGGCGAGTGGCAGCAAAACCTTGTTGCGCAGGCGAAAAAGATGTGCGCCGTGGGCGGCCAAACAGAATAGTGCAGGTGGGGCCACGTGTATTCGGAGGTACGGGGAGGAGCATGCCCAGCGCGTGATGTCAAATGCCCCTCCCTTGGTGCTGTGCCCTGCAATGCGCTGTGTTCCTGCTCTCTCCGTTGGCAACCTGCTCGCTGCGATCCTCTGCGGGGAAAGGGTAGGCTGCCACTATATCAATCACATAATGAATGACAGAAATAAATAAAACAGTGAAAACACTTCCCCGCTGTGCTTGCAAAATTATGCCGGACACCCTGTGCTCATGCTGAAGAGTTGGTGATGTCACCGCTCTCAGCAGCAGCGTGGACGCAGCCTAATTTTGCAGAGTCGAGCTATTGAAGTATGTAAGTATTTAGGCTGGTGCTTATAGTGTGGCGACGCAACGTCGCCCAACACAAAATGCATTGTCGCTGGCGCGTGCGCTTATAGTAAGCTGAATAATGATGCGATTTTTTGAAGCCGGCAATATTTGATTTTTTAGCGGGCTGTCGCCTCATGGACAGCCCCTGATGACCAATCATGGCCTGGTCGCCTCCCACGCGTCGACCGCCACACCTCGTCTCACGAAGCGAAAAATGACATACTTTTGCAGCGGCCAGACGGGTGACGTCGCGGGCACTATATGCGTGGCCTTGACTATTTGTATACATTAGTTAAATATCATTTAATAAAGTTTTATTTTCATGTGATTTTGATTACATCAGGAGGGGGGGCCGAGAAATTTCATGGATATAAAATGG
The DNA here is from genome assembly GCA_036426205.1 of Ascaphus truei. Lineage (NCBI taxonomy): Eukaryota > Metazoa > Chordata > Amphibia > Anura > Ascaphidae > Ascaphus > Ascaphus truei. The sequence continues at coordinate 13,174 of WSYH01001906.1, forward strand.
GTGGGCTCGGCATAAATTTTGCTCACCCCGGTTTAAAGAAAGTTCCGTTCCTGAAGGCATTGTTAACACGAAAATAACACAAAATATTTTGCATAGCAATAAGATATGAAGCACCACATACATTAATATAATATTCTGTTATATATCAAATTAATAAATATATCTAGTATAATATTATATATAGTAGAAATAGTATATTTATAATATTATATAGTATATTATATCCAATGACTAATATTATCTATTATATATATATATATATATATATATAAAAAAAATTGTGGCGCCAAAATGATATTCTATTATATGTGTATAAACTGTAGTGCTAGATATCTTATAACAAAAGGTGATAAGATTCCTAAATGTGTTTAAAAATCAAGTGTACATGTGTGATAAAATGTTAAATACTAAGCTTAATAAACAAATACACTAAAACAACACCCTGGAATAATACATCAATGTGGTGAAAAATGAAAAATAAAAGTGTGCAAAAAGTGCTAAAAAAGTGAAAAAAATTAAAAAATGATGAAAAATAAGTGTAAAGTTATAATATAAAATTCAACCAGTCCTTCAATAATCAGTCCATAATAGGAGGTTAGGATTGTGCACGGGATCTTCTGCTGCTCTCACAAGGGATAAACCACCTCCACGGATATCTACAAACAGAAAAAGAGAGAGAGCGCACGCCCCATAGCATAATCGCGTAATTTATTATAAAAATAGGGAAGGGATGGAAGGAGGGGGGGGGGGAATCGCAATCACAAGATAAAAAGTTTTAAAATGCGTTTGTGAATAAATCACACCATCCGGTACTGCTGGGCAAAGTCAATTCCCGATAGCTGGTCCGATCACTGCCAACCGGATAAGGACGCCGTTATACCGTCTGTATGCTGTTCGTGAATTCAGCTTCCACTCCGAATGGCCGCTGTATTCTTCCCGCGCTGGTATGGCCTCATGCGCGTGCGCAGCGTCTTCGTGGACGTAATCGCGCTTCTCAGTGTCCCTGACGCGTTTCGTCACCAATCGGCGACTTTCTCAAAGGGCTGATGAATCATGGGTAAACGTCCTGCCTTTTATACAGCCAGTCCAGTGATTATTGATTAATCGCAAGGGGATGTTTAACCCTAATTTGCTATTAGGTTGCTGCTCAATTGAATGGATACTGCAGATGACTGACAGCAAAAAGGGGCAAATTTGGAACCATATTGTATGGAGATAATCACTTACTGTGGGAGGATCTAATCACTTAATGCAAACAAAACACAATAAATTACATAATTAAAACTAATTACACTCTAAAATAATAAAATAAAAACGAGTAATTATTGTTGGGATAATAACTGACAGACTAAATACATCTAACTCTAATAAAAATACCCATATTGGTTAAACAATTACTACATATAAAAATGAATAACAATATATTCCTATTTGAAAACTATAGATTAAAATTAAACATTGAATTGTACAATAAACACATAACAAAAGTGTTAATAGACAATGTGATTACCATCAAGAACAGGAGAGTCTAAGGGTGTTAATGGGAGAGAGAAAGAGTTATAAGGATGGGTGTATGAAATACACCAAAACGTTTATGTGTATAATTTGAAATTTGGAGGTAAGTAAACAGCTCTCTCCTCGGTCCTCCTTTTTTCCCCCCATCCCCACACCCAAACAGCTTTCCCTGTCATTCCTTCCATTCCACACTAGTACATCACATCCCCTCACACTCACCTCCACAATCCGGTCCCTTTTCCCTTCCCTCACAGTATCCAATTCAATCATCACATCATTCCCCATCCCCGGCCCTTAGAGAAATCACTGAGTGCACATTTAATCATATAATATATTTTTTTCAAATTTATATCAAATTCAGATATAATTATTAACACAGTATTCATTGAGAAAAAATACACATACATATATAAGCATATTGGAAATTTCCTAGAACAATACAATACAATAAAACAATTTGTTCCAATTTCATTATACACAAAACAGTTTTGGTGATTTCATACACCCATCCTTATAACTCTTTCTCTCTCCCATTCACACCCCTTAGACTCCGTGTCTTGATGGAATAACACATTGTCTACTATTAACACTTTGTTATGTGTTTTTTAGTACAATTCAATGTTTAACTTTAATCTATATGTTTCATAATAGGAATATATGTTAATTCATTTTTATATGTAGTAATTGTTTAACCATATGGATATTTTTATAGAGTTAGATGTATTTAGTCTGTAGTTAATTTATCCCAACATAATGAATACATTCGTTTTTTTTATTTATTTTTATTTATTTTTAGAGTGTTATGTAGTTTTATTGTAATATTGTGGTTTGTATATGCATTAAGTGATTTAAATCCTCCCACAGTAAGTGATATCTCCATACAATATGTTCCAAATTGCCCCTTTTTGCTGTCAGTCATCTGCAGTATCCATTTAATTGAGCAGCAACCAATAGCAAATTAAGGTTAAACATCCCCTTGCGATTAATCAATAATCACTGGACTGGCTGTATAAAAGGGCAGGACGTTTACCCATGATTCATCAGCCCTTTGAGAAAGTCGCCGATTGGTGATGAAACGCGTCAGGGACACTGAGAAGCGCGATTACGTCACGAAGACGCTGCGCACGCGCATGAGGCCTTACCAACCGGGGAAGAATACAGCGGCCATTCGGAGTGGAGAGCTGAATTCGAACAGCATACAGACGGTATAACGGCGTCCTTATCCGGTTGGCGTGATCTGGACCAGCTATCGGGAAGTGACTTGCCCAGCAGTACGCGATGGTGGGAATTTATACAAACTGCATTTTAAACTTTTTATCTTGTGAGTGCGATTCCCCCCCCTTCCATCCCTTCTATTTTTATAATAAATTACGCAGTATTATGCTATGGGCGTGCGCTCTCACTTTCTCTTTTTCTGTTTATATATAATTATATATATATATATATATATATATAATATATATATATACGACTCCTACGACGCTTTGCAACGTGGTGGTTTGTTGTGTGTTGGTGTGTGACAGGGTAATTGACTCCGTGTATGTGAATAGGAGATGGCAGTATACATGCTTATCCAGTAAACGAGGGTGTTAACTCAGCTTGTCAAGCAGACCAAGGTGATTTGAATTAAGCAGCCTTCCCTGCTTTAAAAAAGCGAAGAGGAAATACCTCTGGGGCGGCAGTCTCTCTCTCTGAGGCATAGAGGGAAGAACTTTGTTTTGATATATATATATATATATATAATATATATATAATATTATATAATATATTATTATTATATATAACCAATGCACAGCGGCCACACCCACACCAACATTTTGCAATAACTAAGTTTGGGTCTATCCTAAAGCAATACAGACATACGAAGCTGTCCCTGAGGTCGGTGTTGCAACGGTATCGTATGGTTATATAATATTATCTATATATATATATATATTATCTATATATATATTATATAATATATATGTGATATATATCTAGTAGTATTATATATATGTATTATGTATGTGTATATATATATATGTGTATATATTGTATATACTAGATAGTATATAATATGATATATATATGTATATATATAAAGGGCTAGTGGGGGTGTTCCCCCCTTCTCTCCCCAGTCCCCGTGCCACTTCCCGCTTCCCCGATACCCGTGCCGCGTAGGGTCGGGTGATGGTAGTGGGGATGTTCCCCCCCCTCTTCCCAGCTTCCGTGCCACTTCCCTTCCCCCCCCCGTACTTGGCGGGGCGGAGGTGTTTCCCTAATCCCGCTGCTGCCGATACCACGCGGGGCTGGAGATGGTAGCGGGGGTGTTCCCCCTTCACCTCCTTGGTCTCACTTCCCCATGGTCCCGTGGCTGCCCGTGCGGGGCGGGAGATGGTCACGGGGAATCGAGCGGGCCGTGGTGGTGGTGCTCGGTATCGCGAGGCTTTCCCATTATTCCCCTGTCTTATGGGAGAGTGTGTGCATGGGAGAGAGTGTGTGTGTGTCCGTGTGTGTGTATGGGAGAGTGGGTTGTGTGTTTGGTGTGAGCGTGTGGTGTGCTGTGCGTGTGCGCGTGTGTGCGGGGTGTGGTGTCTTCCAGTGGCGCGTGATGTGGTGGTGTGTGTGGTGTGCATGGGAGAGGTGTGTGTGTGCGTCGTCATGTGTGTGTGTGCCTGGGAGAGTGTTATGGTGTTTGTGTGTGCGCATGGAGAGGTGTTTGGTGGCCCAAAGGCACGATTACCAGTAGCAGACAGAGGAGTGTTAAGACAGACACAAGCTGCCCAAAGCGATCCTGTGACAAGAGGAAGAATAAAGCTCTCAGGTAAGGAGCCAACTGCGTTTGCTGTACTTTATTGGGCTGGAATAGGTTAGCTAGCCAGCCAGATAGTTAGCCTGCACTTTTGTTTAGCTAGTACCGCGACCGGGGTTAGGATTTTGTTTCGTTTCAATTTTAAAGGGACAGTGAGATAATATCACAGCACGGTGTCAGCACGCACGACGCGGAATTTTGTGAGGTGGGTCTGTTGATGAGGTGTGTATATAGTGTGGTGGGGGTTGGGTATTGTGGTAAAAATTTTGCGCTGTCGATAAGTGATAGTTTGTTGCTTGATAAATGTATCGTAAACTCATACTTTTTCTGTGGGTGATAGCATCATTAACAAGTACGTCATGATACCGACACGGGCATATCCACAGTACGGAATTGGGACTCAAAGCCCTTAGACTATGGGAGGTAAATACAGGGTATGTCACTAGTGGTGCAAGCATCTTTAAATTAAATAGAAGTTGTTCACAGGTGAGAGTCGATCCCCTTGCTCCGATACTGCCACCAATTGAGTATGGATACCTTAGGCTACTTCAAGATGACCACGTTAGGAAGGACACCCATTACGAATACACTCCAGGTTCACAGTTTGTTAATTTCGGACAAATATTTCAGCTTAACTTCTTGTAGATCGGTTTAATACAATCTACTTTTAGCGCCGTTCTGTTTGTGTGTTTCTGTTCGAGTCGCGTTGCGTTGCTAGTTTTCTTTGTTGTTTTGTTTCGATCATAGTATCAGTGACCTGTGCCAGTGTGGTGTTGTGTGTGTTGCTGTGATATGTTGTGTTTGTATGTGTGGTGTGTCTGCGCGTGTGTGATTGTAGTTGTGCTGTGTTGTTTGATATTTCGTGTGTTTGTGTTGACTTGCTGGTGTTGGTGTTGTGATGTATGTGTGTGTGTTCGTAATTATGCGAGTGTTGGTTGACTGTGGTGCCCCCTCGTGTAGTGATGTGAGTGGTGCTGTTTGGTTGTGATTAATGAGTGGGTGTTGTGTGTGTGTATGTGTGCCTGGTGGGTTGTCTGTTCGGGTGTGTGTGGTGTGATTGAGTGTGGTGTGGTGTTGTTGATTGTGTGTGTGGGGTTGTGATTGAATCCAGCGGGTTGCCACAACTGAGTGGGGGGACGCCCCGGCGCAACGATTATTTAGGCGGGCGAGGGGCAGCAAAACCTTGTTGCGCAGGCGAAAAAGATGTCGCGCGTGGGCGGCACAAACAGAATACAGTGCAGGTGGGGCCACGTGAGTTCGGAGGCTACGGGGAGGAGCATAGCCCAGCGTCGTGATGTCAAATGCCCCTCCCTTGGTGCTGTGCCTGCAATGCGCTGTGTTCCTGCTCTCATCCGTTGGCAACCGCTCGCTGCGATCCTCTGCGGGGAAAGGGTAGGCTGCCACTATATCAATCACACTAAATGAATGACAGAAATAAATAAAACAGTGAAAACACTTCCCCGCTAGTGCTTGCAAAATTATGCCGGAGCACCCTGTGCTCATGCTGAAGAGTTGGTGATGTCACCGCTCTCAGCAGCAGCGTGGACGCAGCCTAATTTTGCAAAGTCGAGCTATTGAAGTATGTAAGTATTTAGGCTGGTGCTTATAGTGTGGCGACGCAACGTCGCCCAACACAAAATGCATTGTCGCATGGCGCGTGCGCTTATTAGTGAACGTGATAATGATGCGATTTTTTGAAGCCGGCAATATTTGATTTTTTAGGGGCTGTCGCCTCATGGACAGCCCCTGATGAACCAATCATGGCCTGGTCGCCTCACGCCGCGTCGGAAGCGCAACACCTGTCTCGCCCGCAAGCGAAAAATAAGGACTTGACTTTTGCAGCGGCCAGACGGGTGAGCTCGCGGGCACTATATGCGTGGCCTTGACTATTGTGTATACATTGTAATATCATTTAATAAAGGTTTTTTTTCATGTGATTTTGATTACATCAGGAGGCGGGGGCAAGAGAAATTTCATGGATATAAAATGGGGGGCTCGGCATAAATTTTGCTCACCCCGGTTTAAATGAAAGTTCCGTTCCTGAAGGCATTGTTAACACTGAAAATACACACAAAATATTTTGCATCGCAATAGATATGAAGCACACACATACATTAATATAATATTCTGTTATATATACAAATTATAAATATATCTAGTATAATATTACATATCGTAAAATATATAATTTATAATATCTATATAGTATATATATATCCAATAGACTAATATTATCTAGTTATATATACTATATATATACTATATATATAAAAAAATTGTGGCGCCAAATGATATTCTATTATACTGTAAGTAATAAACTGTAGTGAGATATCTTTATAACAAAGGTGATAAGATTCCAAGATGTGTTTAAAATCAAGCTGTACATGTGATGATAAAAATGTAAAACTAAGCTTAATAAACAAATACACTAAAACAACACCCTGGAATAATACATCAAATGTGGTGAAAATGAAAAATAAAAGTGTGCAAAAAGTGCTAAAAAAAGTGAAAAAATTAAAAAATGATGAACAAATAAGGTAAAGTTATAATATAAAATTCAACCAGTCCTTCAATAATCAGTCCATAATAGGGGTGTAGGATTTGTGCACGGGATCTTCTGCTGCTCTCACAAGGGATAAACCACCTCCACGGATATCTACAAACAGAAAAAGAGAGAGAGCGCACGCCCCATAGCATAATCGCGTAATTTATTATAAAAATAGGGAAGGATGGAAGGGGGGGGGGGGGAATCGCATACAAGATAAAAAAGTTTTAAAATGCAGTTTGGTGAATAAATCACCACCATCCGGTACTGCTGGGCAGTCAACTTCCCGATAGCTGGTCCGGATCACTGCCAACCGGATAAGGACGCCGTTATAAACCGTCTGTATGCTGTTCGAGAATTCAGCTTCCACTTCCTGAATGGCCGCTGTATTCTTCCCGCCGCTTGGTAGCCTCATGGCGTGCGCAGCGTCTTCGTGGACGTAATCGCGCTTCTCAGTGTCCCTGACGCGTTTCGTCACCAATCGGCGACTTTCTCAAAGGCTGATGAATCATGGGTAAACGTCCTGCCTTTTATACAGCCAGTCCAGTGATTATTGATTAATCGCAAGGGGATGTTTAACCCTAATTTGCTATTAGGTTGCTGCTCAATTGAATGGATACTGCAGATGACTGACAGCAAAAAGGGGCAAATTTGGAACCATATTGTATGGAGGATAATCACTTACTGTGGGAGGATTCTAATCACTTAATGCAATACAAAACCAATAAATTACATAATTAAAACTAATTACACTCTAAAAATAATAAAATAAAACGAGTAATTACATTGTTGGGATAATAACCTGACAGACTAAATACATCTAACTCTAATAAAAATACCCATATTGGTTAACAATTACTACATATAAAAATGAATAACAATATATTCCTATTTGAAAACTATAGATTAAAATTAAACATTGAATTGTACAATAAACACATAACAAAGTGTTAATAGACAATGTGATTACCATCAAGAACAGGAGTCTAAGGGTGTTAATGGGAGAGAGAAAGAGTTATAAGGATGGGTTGTATGAAATACACCAAAACGTTTATGTGTATAATTTGAAATTTGGAGGTAAGTAAACAGCTCTCTCCCTCGGTCCTCCTTTTTTCCCCCCATCCCCACACCCAAACAGCTTTCCCTGTCATTTCCTTCCATTCCACACTAGTACATCACATCCCTCACCACTCACCTCCACAATCCGGTCCCTTTTCCCTTCCCTCTACAGTATCCAATTCAATCATCACATCATTCCCCATCCCCGGCCCTTAGAGAAATCACTGAGTGCACATTTAATCATATAAATATTTTTATTTCAAATTTATATCAACATTCAGATATAATTATTAACACAGTATTCATTGAGAAAAAATACACATACATATATAAGCATATTGGAAATTTCCTAGAACAATACAATACAATAAAACAATTTGTTCCAATTTCCAATTATACACAAAAACAGTTTTGGTGATTTCATACACCCATCCTTATAACTCTTTCTCTCTCCCATTCACACCCCTTAGACTCCGTGTCTTGATGGAATAACACATTGTCTACTATTAACACTTTGTTATGTGTTTTTTAGTACAATTCAATGTTTAACTTTAATCTATATGTTTCATAATAGGAATATATGTTAATTCATTTTTATATGTAGTAATTGTTTAACCATATGGATATTTTTATAGAGTTAGATGTATTTAGTCTGTAGTTAATTTATCCCAACATAATGAATACATTCGTTTTTTTTATGTTATTTTTATTTATTTTTAGAGTGTAATGTAGTTTTATTGTAATATTGTGGTTTGTATATGATTAAGTGATTTAAACTCCTCCCACAGTAGTGATATCTCCATACAATATGATTCCAAATTGCCCCTTTTTGCTGTCAGTCATCTGCAGTATCCATTTAATTGAGCAGCAACCAATAGCAAATTAAGGTTTAAACATCCCCTTGCGATTAATCAATAATCACTGGACTGGCTGTATAAAGGGAGGACGTTTACCCATGATTCATCAGCCCTTTGAGAAAGTCGCCGATTGGTGATGAAACGCGTCAGGGACACTGAGAAGCGCGATTACGTCACGAAGACGCTGCGCACGCGCATGAGGCCTTACCAACCGCGGGAAGAATACAGCGGCCATTCGGAGTGGAGAGCTGAATTCGAACAGCATACAGACGGTATAACGGCGTCCTTATCCGGTTGGCGTGATTGGACCAGCTATCGGGAAGTGACTTTGCCCAGCAGTACCGATGGTGGGAATTTATCCAAACTGCATTTTAAACTTTTTATCTTGTGAGTGCGATTCCCCCCCCTCCATCCCTTCACCTATTTTTATAATAAATTACGCAGTATTATGCTATGGGCGTGCGCTCTCACTTTTCTCTTTTTCTGTTTATATATAATTATATATATATATATATATATACTATAATATATATATATACGCTCCTACGACGCTTTGCAACGTGGTGGTTTGTTGTGTGTTGGTGTGTGACAGGGTAATTGACTCCGTGTATGTGAATAGGAGATGGCAGTATACATGCTTATCCAGTAAACGAGGGGTTAACTCAGCTTGTCAAGCAGACCAAAGGTGATTTGAATTAAGCGCCTTCCCTGCTTTAAAAAAGGAAGAGGAAATACCTCTGGGGCGGCAGTCTCTCTCTCTGAGGCATAGAGGGAAGAAAGAGGAGTGTTAAGACAGCACACAAGCTGCCCAAAGCGATCCTGTCCCAAGAGGGAAGAATAAAGCTCCCAGGTAAGGAGCCAATGCGTTTGCTGTACTTTATTGGGCTGGAATAGGTTAGAGCCAGCCAGATAGTTAGCCGCACTTTGTTTAGCTAGTACCCGACCGCGGATTAGGATTTTGTTTCGTTTCATTTTAAAGGACAGTGTACCCATTGTTAGGTTACCCCGTTTGTGGCACAATAAACCCACAGCATTATTTCCAC